>CAIGRL010117728.1:0-16155 GCA_903798325.1 Fraxinus xanthoxyloides | reverse complement strand
TTTGGGTTTACGTGTAAAATTATATTATTGGAAGAATGTGTGGTTGAAAATGAATTCGAGAAAATATGAGTTTTTAAATAATGTGGCTCAAACGGGGCATAACTTTTACAAATGGTAAAACTTCAATTTTAATCACATTTCATGGTACACGGGTTTCATCAACTTTCATAAATAATGTACTGAAACTTTTATCCAAAGCTTTGTCAAACAACCCTAAATTAGAAAATGAAAAAGAGAACTTTGGTATATACAATATTACTCCAATAATCGTTCTGATCTTTCTAGTAGATTCCATGAATAGTCGAAGAAAACAGCCATTTGATTTAGTAAAGAAAGTTCAAAATATAACTTCATGAACAGCAACCTATAGAACTCCGTTATTTAATACATATACAAAAAAAATAAGGTACTTCTCAACACTTGTGTTGCCTTTTTTCCCTTACCTGCCTCTAAGCAACATATTTTAAATAAAATTTCAAGATTGGTATTTTCTTGTTTAGCCCGTGTCAAAAATTAGATGGTAGCGCACAACCAAAAAAAGTTTTCAACAGGCTTGGAGCCATAAGTTCAACTAGAAAATTTAATACGTACAGCCATTAAAACATTTTAATAAAAATTATTAGGAGATTTGTTCAGAAATGTAAGTTCACTGTTTGTCCGACTGCTGATTTTCAATGAACATGACTCAACTGCGATCTCAGTTAAATCGTATAAAAGAGTTAGCTACGTATTCATTAACTTCTGATCCCATTTGCTTACAGTCAATAAAAACACCAAAAAAAAATTAAAGAATTTTCACGTACGTAACCGTCCTCCGATCACGGCATTAATTTGCTTGTACTCAACATAAGTTCCAAAAAAAAAAATATGAAATAGAAAAAGGATCAAAAAGAGAGACGTTGAAGCAGTAATTGAAAATTATACTGTTATAATTAAAAAAATCGCTCATATATACACATGAATGCAAACGAATATGTGAGGAAGGAAGAAGTGAAGCTTACCAGGAAGCCAATAGAGATGTCAAATACCCAGCGCCACACCAGGATAGCTAGGGTTTTGAGCTCCTGAGAAAGTACTCGGTGATGTAAAAAACTAGTTCTTATAGTAGTCGATTATGACCTAATAAAAAAAGAGAAGTGATCAAAACGAATCGCGTTGGACTAGGCCCAATAAAGAACAAGTTGGGCCATCTTGGCCTTTGTAAACGTCATAAAAATTCAAAACGTAATAAATATTCAAAAAGGGATAAATAATATTGAACGCCTACTATAATTAAAACATTTTGACACGAAACATTGGCCATCGCCCAATAGCTTTTTTCATTCTTTTTAGTTAAGATTATGATTTAGTTTAATTGGCATAGTATGTGATTGGGACAGACCAAGTGTTAAATGTAAGAATCCAACGAAAAATTAATTCCTGATCTTTGTTTCAATTCACAGCATTGCATCTACGAAATCTTCGTTACAAAATTCTAGGTTTACAAGTGCAAAAGGAAAACTTCGATAGTAGAGAGTTTTCTTCTTCCCTTTTTCACTCATAGCAAAACACGAATATATCCAAATGATCGTTAGGAAGAAATCATCAATTCCTTTACCATTCATACCTCCAATTTTCCATTAAATTTTTGAAGAAATCTCATTTTTCTGAGATGGTACTTTCCAGAAAATTGTAAAAATGGATGAATCCAGTAATTTGGTATCATAAAATTAACTAGGATTTTCACAATTCCATCGGTGGTTTTTGTTGTCGGAATGAAACAAACTTTTTCCATACTTGGAATCTCTTCTTGGATTTTTCTCACCAAGACTTACACGAAATAAATGCTATATGAGACGTGTATACCTATGCAAAGCCGCACACTCAAACACGTCCAGAATATGTTGTTGAGAGTGGGAAAGGATAAGACGGCGAGAAAGGAGATGGCGGAGACGTAGGAGACGATGAATATGAAGATTTGAGTCCGATAAGGCATCTCGGAGAGGAATTCACCTATGTTGAGGATGTGGAGGGTTTCTATGGGGCTTAGGTTTGGGGTTCTAGTTAATAGTTTAGAACATACTAATTACTTATTTGAAAGGTTTGAGGACTATTTGAGTTACGTTATTCTCCAACATCGCATTTTAGAATAGTGATTTGATGGGTAGTATGTGGTTAAAAATAAAAAAAAGTTTCAGATTTGCATATAATATTATTTTATTGAAATATGTATGGTTGAAAATAAGAGAGAAAAGAATATATTTTAGAAAAATAAGGATCAAACAAGTGCTTAATTAAATTAGAAAGGTATTAATCAAACGTTGATACTACAAGTACAGTGGCCCGCTTCACAGCCCCTGCCAGGTTACACACGTGTGGGGGGCACATTTTTTTTCTATTAATATAATGGGGTGGGGGCGCTGCTACAATGAGGGGCCTATGAGGCCCATGTGAAAAATTGTCATGTACGCAGGACATTATTGATTAATCAAATTAGTTATTTTTATAGGTCTAATTTTCTTAGGAAAAAAATGCATGATGGAAAAAGATTTAGCCCCCGTTTGATCTACATTATTTTTTCATTTTCATTCTTCTACTCCTTTTCAACTACACCTTCTTTAATAAAATAATATTTTCCATCACATCAATAATTTTTTTTTCAACCACATATTTTTCATCAGATCACTTCAAAAAAATGCATTCTCTCATTTTAATATCCACCAAACACACGCTTAAGATCCACTTGAGAAATATGTGAAAAAAATTTAAAAATCAAACTGTCACTTGGATGGTCACAAATGTGATCATTGGATAATTAAGCCCTTGTATGGCCATTGAGAATTTGGGGAATAATAATTTTTGAATAATGTGTGGTTGGAAAATAATAAGATTTTTTTTGGATTTACACGCAATATTATTATATTAGAGAACGTGTGATTGATAAGAAGGGAGAGAAAAATGAATTATTAATTTCAATGGGGGTCAAACACGATCTAGTTAAACATGTCATGATCATAATCACGAGCAATTTATGATCACAATCCCAGACTAATTATAATTGTAAAGTGACTGTTTGTTTCTGATTTTTCGTTAAAAAAAATTGATTTCTTGACCGTTATTGCGCAACCAATGTGAGGAAAAAGTCAAAAAAGAGTGTTGCCAACGGTAAAAAAAAAAAAGGATATAAAATTTTGCTTACAATTTCTCCCAGACAAGCTAAAAATGTCACAGTCTCAAAAATAAAAAAATATTTTTTGAAGTTGAGACTTCCAAAACCGACCACGTAATAATTTGGAGAAGCTAAAGGGACGAAGAATGAGGATCAAAACTCAAAAGTTCGATCAGATTTTGATTGATAAATTTAAAATAAAAATTATTGCATAAATAAGATTTCGATTGTTATTATTTTGAAAAAAGAAATGTTTCGAATAGTCATTTTTTGAAAAATGTATTGTTAAAAAGTAGAATTTTTTTTGAATTTAGGTACAAAATATTTTATTAATTAAAGATGAGTATGAATATTAAAGATTTTGTTTTAAAGGGAAAAAAAATGGCTGAATAATTAATTTCCCCGTCAAAAGAAAAATAACAAAATTTCGAGGGAACAAAGTTGGTTTTGGTTCTTATATAAATTTGAAAAATAAATAAATAAATAAAGCAATTCTATAGGTGCAAGAAATTACCCACTACACAACATGCCTTGATTTTTTTTTAACAATATTTAATTCATTTGAACCCAGCCTGCAATTCAAATTTCCGTAAAAAATCTGTATATTTTCTCTATACTTGCAGCCTTTTCAAAAAATAAAAAATAAAAAATAAAATTTAGTTCTCTATAGTCAAAATCCCTAATCGTACCATTTCAAATTTTCAGTCTCCATGGCCAAACTCATCTGGCGGGAAATATAGAACAAGGAGAGAAGATTCACTTTACATTCTCACATTTCTCTCTCACGCGTGCACAGGGACGCACAGTGAATTCGAGAATTGAAAGACAGCTCAAAAAATGGAAGGTAAAGAAAGCAACGCGATATTCGAGTCGTTGAACTTGAATCCCCAGCTCTTCATCAACGAGGTTCTTAATTTTGTTGATGATATCACCGACGAGGCCTTCAATTACTTCCTCGAGTAAGTGCGAAAACTAATCTGGGAATTGACTGTTTGTTTTAAGATTTAAATGGGTTGAATTGCTCGTTTAAACTTTTGAAACCCTCCTACCATATGAATCTTGAGGTTCTATGTTAAAAGGTCAAGTAGCACAAGCCTGGCTGTTTTTGTATTTAAGAATGTGAGTCTATTCACAGAACGCGCACACAGAAGCCTGTAATTCTTTGATTAGAATTTTGACAATATCATCTGTCATTGCAGGGAGGCTTCTGCTCAAATGAAAACGGAAGGCACTGATCGATCTGCGGATTTAAGCCGGGTATCAATTCAAGTTTTATTTTCCATTTCACCATAATTTATGAGATTTTCATTACACTTTTTGTTGTTTGGGGGTTCTTAATTTATTTGCTATGCAGATTATTGTTTTGTACTTATATCTTAATTTCTTTTGTTTTACGTCAATAGGGTGTGGCATACATTCGAAATTTGGTCCAGTTGACACTGGACAACCGGTTGAAGAAGTGGGAAGAATACTCTCTTCGATTTTGTTTTCATGTCCCTGAAGGATTTTCTCTACCTAAAGCTGTATGTTTACTGGTGGTTGCTTTTTCCAGTTAATCCCTTTGATTATGTGTCTGAATTATCTGAATAGTACCGTCCTTCTGAAGATTTATTATGTTCCTTAGTAGTAATCAATTAATAGGGATAATTCAGATTTCTTGGGAGTTGTGAGCTGCATGATAGTTTGGGAAGTAGCAAATCATGCATAATAGCTATATGCATTTCTGACATACAACTTAGGCCATCTTCGAGGGAAGCAATTGGGTGGGAACAAATGAGGATGGAAAGTCTCTCTGGATCCTTTGTGCCAGGAAACTAAATTCACTCCCTTGTTTGGTTAGATGGGAAAAAAGATAAGATGAAACAGCATTTCAAGTATTTTTTAATCAACACGTGGTTATATTTCACTCGTGTCACCATTATAATACTTCCCAATTTTCCCTCTAATCAAACTTGGGAAAGTCAAATCCATTTTTCCATTGCTCCACCTCCGTTCAACTTTCCTTCATACCCAACACAATATTTTCTATTTCATTGTGGACGTTTCTTATGTGTTATCTATTTTAAATGGCATGATGCTCAGAATAATCAAAGTTTAATTGGTTGTCCAGGCTTATGGGTGCTAATTAATTTGGAGAAAAGTTGTATAACTATTAGAATCTATATCAATGCAGCACAAACCTTAGCATAGCCAAATAGCAGATTTACTAGTTTTATTTTTGCGGAAAAAGGCGAGTTCAGGAATTGATGCAATCTTGATGAAGGAATAAAAGTTGAGGTGTCTTCAAGTTGATGATCAACTGAACTCTGCTGTAGCAGCCGTACTAATTTGATTTATATTAATTTGTGAACAGTGCACTTCTAGTCATCAACTCTGGTAAATTGGCTACTTTAAGACTGCGCCTTAGATGCACACAACTAATTAAAGTAACTTACCCTTCTAATATGTCCCAATGACATAACAAGACTCTATATAAATTATAAAGCTTTCAACTCACCTTGGAATTGATAACTTGTTATGCTTTTATAAATCATTTGGGATTGTATGCTTATATTTTCCCAGTAACTTATAAACCTTTCCAGAGTTTGCAATCCTGAAGCACCCCTTGACTTGACCAAATTATTAAAACACCAAAACTATAAAAAAACAGAAAGTTGTTGCACCATCTCTTCAGAAAGTCTTCCTTTTGTTCATCTTATCCTAAACCCAGTCATATAAATAAGTTATCAGATTGGGGTTCTCTATAGCCGAATTAATAATTAAACTAGGGATCTTGAACAAGCCAAATACCACTTTTAGAAGTTCCTGAGTTGGCTGGAAGTGTAGACATTCCACATTCTGAAGTTTGAACGTTCTTTTGCCATGCAATCTTCGAGTTTACTTTTCTTTAAGCGTGACTGCATCAGTTTAATTAATATGCGTCTTACTCAAATAGCTCATTGCAATGATCTTTCAAACAATATACCACTTCTTAAGGTACTCACTGCCTTTTAATAAATTTGAAGATGGTCAACATTGAAGAAGTGACATGATTACTGGAAAAGTAGCTCATATTTTGCCCCCGTGTTTTGGCTCCATTAAAATTAAATTTTTGGAGAAAATGTGTTTTGGAATAGTACTTTTTTTGGAGAATGTGTACTTAAAAAATAAGGAAATTATTTTGGTTTTACGTGTAATATTATTTTATGGGAGAACCCTGTGGTGAAATTTTTTGAAGAATGGAGCCCAAATAGGGGCTATATTTTTAGGAGTGTCAACAAGAGACACAATGAGTTTGCCATCTATTCAAAGAACATCTTGATGCTAGAAAAATACAGTACTTCCATTTTCTGTAAGCCAGACCCCCCACCCTACTCACCAAACTGGATCTCAAAGTGCCTTTGACATGACTTTCCAGAATTCATCATCGGCTGATGATTTGCCAGATACTCTTACTGATACTGAGCTGGATGCACAATTGAATTCTTTGCGAGACAAGCTTACTTTGGTAAATAAGATTCTTCAGACTAACAAATTTCTTTTATAGTTTATTTTCTTAGTTTTGCTTATGAAGCTTAAATTACTAAAACAGGTTGGAAAAGAATCTGCTGACCTTAGCAAAGAACTTCTTGCATTGGAAAAACAGTCTTTATCAAGTAATCGGTGTACTGGATCTGTTGAAGAAGCATTACAGTTATATGAGAAGCAAGATACCACCAAAATGTTACAAGGTAACTAAAACTCCTTTTCTGATACGTTGGAATTGGAAATGAAACTGTAAGTCTTCTTTATGTCTTTCAAACAAAAATTGTTTTACTTTAAAAGGGATCTTGAATATTTGGGAAGAGGTTATTATGATTTCTGCATCCAAAAGAATTGTGGAAAAGGATTCTAGCAACCTGCCTGAAGTCTGCTAGAATGAGGCTTAACTTCTTGTTACTTCATGGGGACATTGTCAACAGTTATATAATTCTTTCATAGACTGTCCAAAGAACTTAGGTCACCAAACTGTTCATGATTCCTTCATGGAAGCGATGGATTGTATTTATCAATCTGAATATGGAATTGGGGTAATCTTTGGTTTTTCTTGTATATCTTCTTATATCTACTCACAGGTCTCCAATTTACTCCTATTATTCTCGTTCCAATGCTACCCAATTTATGTATGCCAATAAATTGTCAATATGCAAATTGATCAGGATCACAGCCTTGTTGTATTTACATTGAACCCATGTTTGTCTCCCATTCTTTCAAAACTCTTTTTTCTACATATTCACCATCAATCATACATTCATACAATAAAATATTCTACATGTAAACCGAAAACTTTTCACTACTTTTTAACCACACATTCTCCAAAAATTCACTACTCAAACCAATGTTTTTCCCAAAAAAAAAAAAAATGGCCACCAAACAAGGGCTGAAATAAAAAATGCTTTTTTTGTGGAACAAGATCTATTGCTTTAGAACTGTTAAAAACTTTAATTTCTCTTATTTTGTTTGCACTTATTTACCTTTCACAAGCCTTAGGAAGAACACAGATAGAATATTATCAATTGATTTAAGTTCTCTTGCTTATTATCTGCTGTGAACTTCTATTTCTCTCCTGTTAACAATCATTTTTTATAAGTTCAAGTACAACCTCCAAAATCAATTCAACCCAGTTAACTCAATTCATTTCCATAATGATTCAAATTTGTTACGTTTTCCTGATCTGGACTTGGATTCTAGTCCTGCTTATTTCACTTGACATTGTATCGGGTTCACCAATATGGATTCTTCAGTTTGTGCTATTAACGTACTGCTGTGAATTTGATTTTGAGAATAGATTGTATATCTGGGATCTAATTTGCAAGATTTTCTGACTTCTTTAATTGGTGCACACTTCAATTATTTTATGTCAAATCACAACCTTTTAAGTAGATTTTTCCTTCAACAGAGTTAGCTACTACTGCATCGGAATTTCGTTCTAAATTGGAGAAGCTGAATAGGAGAAGTATGGACGAAATTCAAAGCATCAGAGCAAAGAGGTTGCGTATACCACAAGAAGACATGTTTCGAATGAATCAAGGCAATGGTAATTATTGTGACGAGTTGCCAAGGTTGTGTTAATGTTGAATGATTTTGAATACTAAATGCTGGCTTGAATTTTGTAGGCCTGTTTAATGGAAAACTGGACGATCTTCAACAGTTTCTGGGTGAGATATAGACATTTGAAATCTTTCTACTGCATAGGTATGCTGTTTTACATATGTATTGATGTAAGAATCCTATACCTATCTAATTGTTTTTGAATTTCTCTTTGGAAGGAAAATATAATTTTCTTAAGAAAAATCTCCCTAGCCAAAATTAAATTTGGTTCGTCAAAGCTCCTAAAGGTCCTATTTCATGTTTACCTACATTTCTGAAGAAATAAAGAACCTTCTAATAATCAGTTTTTAGTAGTAAAGTTAAAGGAATAATCTGCCTTTAGTCTCCAACCTATTGCTTGAGTAGGAAATTTGTCATCGCCTTTATAAAATGAGAAATCTGGTCATCAGTCTTTATTGTAGTTGCCAAGCCAGCTTGACTGGAATTATCAGGGAAGGCCAAGCGTTTATACTTTTAGCCCTAGTTTGAGCTCCATTTTATTGAACTCATTTTAAACCACACATTCTCCAATAAAATAAATTTACATGTAAATAAAAAAAAATCTTATATTTTAACCACACATTCTCTAAATAACGCTATTTCAAAATATATTTTTTCTCCAAAATGGAGCTCAAACCGTTGGAAAAATGGCTTTGTTGAACTCAATTTGGCACAATTTTAGGGGGGATCCGTTGGTTCAATTTGGAAGATCAAAATTGATTTGTGTTATCCTTCGTGAAAACATCGAAATCATATATTTACTTGTCAATAATAATAAATGGGTGAATGAGAAATTGGAGTTCAAAGTAGATCATTGGAAGATGATTTATGTTGGAAGGAAAAATATATTTAAGTTTATCCTATATAGGAAGTTGATAAAAGTAAGTATCACTTTATATATGGTTACATTTTGGAGGTTCTCTTTACGTGCATGAGCACGAGTGCAAATCAAGGACCAAAAATTTTACATCGAGTTTTGAACTTGTGTGCGAGTGTGATCTGTGTACACGAATGTCGAATCGAACGAAACAAAAATTGGGTCCCTTAGGAGTGTCAACGTTTTGTTAATTTTTGCTTTCTCTAACTGACTTTCATTTCGTCGGAGTAAAAATTGAAGTGCTATATTGTTACAAAAATGGCCTAATTTGTGACATGAGTTGCACATATCTGTTTTTTGAAGTTAGGTTTTCTTTTGTTTTCCTACTCGGCCTAGTGTTAAAAATTTGGTGAGGAATAATTTATGGAGAGCTATGTGATGACTTGAAGAAGATTTGGACAGTTTCTGCAATTGGAAGCTGATTGTGTAATTATAATGAAATGTTGATTACCAACTTGCTTCTCTACAAAATTGGGTTCCCCATTCTTTTGAAATTGAAACAATTCTATGCATGCTTTGAGATTGCACATAAGCTAAAACCAGATGGAGGGCAATATGCTCAATTTTCACCAAGCACCATAGATGAAAAATGACAAGGAACTAGGCTCTTGATTCGTTTATATTGGTCCCTTTTTTTTTGAAAACTGATGAACTGATTGTACTTAATCGATCAAATTTTTGGAAATTCATGAAATGAAGTGCCAAGTCTCAAATATAAGCTCTTCTCACCAATGAATATGGTAAATAATTACAAGCCAATCTAATGGTTTAGATCTATTAATGTTTTTAAAATCTTCAAAACCCACATCCAAATACTCCCAATTAAAGTTTTAATCGATCTAGATTGTCAGATTAGCTTCATTGAAGGTTGGGTTCATATATCTTTGATTTAATTGTTTAAAGAAGAGAAAATTTGAGAATGTATAATATTCCAATTACATGAGTTTTTTAAAAATAGAATTTACTTTAATTTTTAAAGTTATTTTATACTATGCCATTCTTTTGCCTTTATTTTTTAATAGAAAAAGTTGGTTTGTTTTACATTTTGACACGACAATGATCTAGCAACCAAATTAACCCTTGAAACCGGTGCTTTGTTCGGGTATAATAACAATGGATATACCGCCCATGACAAGGATGCCCAGTTTATTTCCACGTGGTTGGTTGACAAATCAGAAATTTTATAAGTCGCAAATTATTTTACAGTCATAAATCAAAAATTTTATAGATCACAAGTTATTTTATGGTCACAATTCAAAAATTTTATATCACAATTTGTTCATAGATCACAAATCACAAATTTTATAAATCACAACTTAATAGACAGTGTCACAAATTGTCAAATTATCGATCACAAATTAACAATTCTTTAGGTCACATATTATTTTTTTATCAAAGTTTATATTATTCTTTTGTTACATATTATTTATTGGTCACAAATTAATGAATTTAATGATCATAAACGACCAAATAATTTGTAACCACTACCAAAAATTGTGATCATCATCTCATGCCACAATTGAACTCCCGTCGTCGGAACCACCACCACCTCCTGGCTACAAACCATTATTTAAAAATACCAACATCGCCAAGACCACGACCACTACCACTGCACCACCACAGCCGCCAACAGTAACCCAACCACCAATACGGCTTGTACCACCACCACTACCACCGTCTCCTCAAATAAATTACCGTGAACACCACCACCGTTGCGACCACCACAACCGCCACCAACATCTCCATCTCCATCTCCATCATAGCCGCCATCACCAATTAATCGGTTACAACAACTACCATATATGAACGTCTCCGTCGCCACTGGCACAAGCACAGGCAGTCACCGCCACGTCATCGCTACCGCCACCGCCAACACCAAACGCGCCGCCACCCCTCACTGCTAGAGAGAAGAGAGAGTGAGAAGAGAGGACTACCACCACCACCACCACCGCGATCGCCAGCATCACCACCAACTACAAACATCGCCACCATTTCAAACCACCGCCAACTACCCCGAAAGCTCCAACGATTTCCCCCCAGATAATGCAGCGATCGTTGCAACAAAGACCACCAGTCCGCGCGACAACCGAAATATGGAAGAAAGACCACCGCCAACTACCCAAAAGCTCCAACGATTTTCCCCCAAATGGTGCAGCGATCGCTGCAACAAAATCACTTCCTGACCTCAACCGTATCCATCAAATTCAGCCTATAGACATCTACGCCACCACCACAACCTCGCACCCCAACGCACACCACCACAACCTCGCACCAGTCCGTGCAACGCGACGTCCAATCTGGAAGAGAGAAGACGATGAAACGAGATAAGGAGGAGGAAAATCCTAGGGTTTGCACCCCCACGACAGTGGCGGTCTGGCAATGTGCACGACGGCATCACTGGTGGGATTGAGAGAAGAGGGAGAAGATGGAGAGTGAGAATGAGAGGAAAATTAATTAGGGTTTGGAATGAAAATTGATTAGGTTTTGAATGAAAATTGTATAATTAACATTTAATATTTAAAATTAAAATATCTGATTTATGAAAAGTGAAACTTAATGTTTGAAATTTGAAATTGTGTTTAAAGCTCTTGTTTTGTGTAATTTCCACAAATTACACCCACATATGTTTTTTAACCTTTCCAATTCAAAAATCAAGTTTTGAAGTTTTTTATTCAAAAATTAGGTGATAATTCAAAATAATAATATTATAAAATTAAATTAATTTACATACCCATCCTACCATACCCCACCCTCGTTCATGTCACCACATTTCACTTCTGAAACCTTAATCATTTTCCTCACTCTTCTCGCTCTACCCTTTCCCATCTCTCCTCTCTCAATACTCCTACCACTGAAAGGCAATCGCTTAGTGCAACTCACGACAGTGTTCACACCACTGCACTACGTCGTTGATCTAAGAATAGCGGCACTCACAACGTTGTTGCGCAATGAAAATGAAGTTTTGATGGTAGTTTTGGGGGTGGTTTCTTTCTCCAGTCTGCTGCTTAGTTGGAGTTTTATGGTAGTTTTTGTTGGTATTTGGTGGTGCTTGTGGTTGTCGTAGCACGAGCGACGATGATGCAAGTGGTGATGACGTTGACGATGGTTGTGAGATGGTGGTGGTCACAAATGGTGGTGTTACAGGTGATAGTGGTGTTAGAGGTGGCGTGTGTTCTACTTGTGTCAATGGGATTGGGGT
This sequence comes from Fraxinus xanthoxyloides, assembly GCA_903798325.1. Taxonomy (NCBI): domain Eukaryota; kingdom Viridiplantae; phylum Streptophyta; class Magnoliopsida; order Lamiales; family Oleaceae; genus Fraxinus; species Fraxinus xanthoxyloides. The sequence continues at coordinate 3,822 of CAIGRL010117728.1, read as the reverse complement.
GAGATGAAGTGTATTTGTAACCAATTATTTGGATGATTGTGAGTAATAAATTGATTAATTTGTAAGTAATAAGTAATATGCGACCAATAAAGTAAATGATTTGTGACCAATAAATAATATATGATTTTTAAAAAATGAGATTGCAACTAAATTTGTAATCGTGATCCACACATTTGTTAAGCTATGACCAATTAATTTGATAATTTGTGATCGATAAATAAGTCGTGACTTATAAAATATGCAATTTATAATGTTTTGTTATTGTAACTAATATATAATTGTAACCATAAACCGTATAATATTGTAACCTAATGGCTAATATATTTAATTAATTAATAAAATTTAATTGTAACCTAATTTTTTAAATTATGAAACAATTTTTTAAATTTTGAAATTGTATCTTTCAGTCACATTAAATATGTATTTATTCCCATTATTTTATTGGAGATTGTTCAACTAAAAATGAGTTTGAGAAAAAATAATTTAAAAAAAAAAAATGGTTGTGCCCCTTCTGCTCTTAATTGATTCATAATCTAATAACACATTGGTACATATTCAATTTTTTTGTATTACCCATTTTAATTTGATAAAATATCCATTTTCATTATCTACCAGCAATCCTATAAAGCATTTAAATCTAATAACCGTCTTGTAAAACTTGTGTTCTAACTTTATTGGTATATTCCTATTAATATATTCAATTTTTTATTTTATTTTATAATGAATTTATCATTAATTTTCTTTCCAATATTATCCAATGAAACTAGCAAATTAATTGCATATAGAACAGTTAGTGTTGGACACTTCTTTTCTTAATAACTATTTAATGCGGTTTAAACTCTGAATTGTACACGTCAGCTTTTGTAATTAAATCCAATTCAAATTACCCAATTTACCACTCCTCAAACTCCCATCTATCATGGTAATTTAGTAGATAACCAGGCTTAAAAATAGGGATCGCAATTTACAATGAGACAATTACAAGTAGATCCCCAACGTTTATAATATATGCAAATAGACCCAAAACCTTGAAATCTTGAAAAGCACCATCCTCAACTCTTTATACATGTAGCGAGATGGAATCCATCTAAATGGACGTTAAATCGACACGTGAGACGTGACCACTATTTGTGAGGGTAAAATATAGGACAATTAAAATTAAGATTTGAAGATTGAGGATGGACCTGTCAAGATATGAAAGACAAGGACCAATTTTAACATATCTCAAACAATTGGGGACCTCCACTGAAATTATCTCAGTTCAAATCCCTATACAAAAACCGTTTTTCACCGTTACAAGAATTCCACCAGAGATACACCCCATCTTTTCCTCCACCACGCCTCATCCCCCACTTCACATATTTACACACTCAAAAGACGTGAAAGAACTCAAGAAAATCGTTCATCAGATCCCAGGGTTTTGCCTTTTCTCTCTAGTGATCTGATCGTTTTCCATTTCAAAGACAAAAAAATTGGCAAAAAGAACCAAGAAAAATGGTTCGTGTCAGCAATGGAATCATCACTCTGTTAAACATTCTAACATTCATAATTTCTGTAGCGGCCATTGGGTTTTCGTTTTGGTTGGGAACGCATTCAAACACACCATGTCAAAAAATTCTCCAAAAGCCTCTATTATTTGTGGGTTTAGCCCTTTTGATCGTTTCATTACTGGGCTTATTGGGATCCTGCTGCAGACTTTCATTTTTCATGTGGGTTTATCTTCTGGTTTTGTTCTTGCTTATTGTCGGATTGGCTGCTTTTACAATTTTTTCAGTTGTTGTCACGAATAAAAACGTTGGAAAAGCACTGTCAGAAAAAAGGTTTGGAGAACATAGACTGGGAGATTATTCGCGTTGGTTGCAGAATTATGTGATCAATGCAGAAAACTGGGATGAATTCAAGAATTGTTTGGTTGATGTGAATTTGTGTCAGCATTTATCGGAGAAAAAGGACGTGGAGTTTTACACAAGTAACTTGTCTCTAATTCAGGTATTAATTCGTCCATGTCTTTGTTTCTATCTCATCGTATTGTATCCATAAATCATAACATGTGTCCCTTTTTGTTTCTATCTCGTGGTATCATATGTATTTCGATTATGTTCATAATCCTCGATTTGTCTTTGTTTCTGTATCATCATATCATATATGTTTCGGTTTTGTTCCTTATTTTGTGTACGTCTTTGTTTCTACCTCATCGTGCATAGTATTTTGCTATGCCAGATTTGAAAATTAACATCAATTAATAATTTAATTCTGTAAATTTCACATGCGTATTGGTAGTGGATATTTGGATTTTCTCTTATTTTTTTTGAATATAGAAATTGTCTTGGTAAATTAAACCTCAAGATCTCAATAGTATTCTTGGATTTCTTTTCTAAGTAGGATTAATACAATCAATTACAACTTCTAATTGGGTTTCAATTAATTATGTTGTAAAGGAAAACTACTTAATTGTCTTTCTTAAACTTCTACTTGATTTGGGTTTCTTTAGCTCCTGTTTGGATTCTATTTTATTCAAAATACATTTTTTTCCTCTTTTTTTCAACCACATAATATTACACGTAAATCCAAAAAAAAAAAATCAATCTTTTTAACCACTCATTCTTCAAAAAAAATCCTAAACACATTTTCCCCCAAAATTTGAATTTAATGGAGCTCAAACAAGGCCTTAACTAAATGAATAAATAGCATCCCTGATTTTAAGATTAGTGTCATAAGATTTAACAAAGTTTTACTTAATGTCAAATCCCTTCAATGCTTTTCTATTACTCCGGATAAGGGCCCGATATGATACTATAGGCGGAATCGAGAGTTTATTAAGAATAAAACTTCTGACAATCATGCTGTTCATACAATATTTTTTTACAATTTTTGCTGACAATCATACTTGGCAATATCACATTCATCAGTTAAATTTTTTTTTTTTTAAATTAATGGTTCATATTTTGACAACATCAATGTTGTCATCCATCATTGTCAACCACAATTATACAAATAAATTAATTCAACTAATGATTCGTTGTTGTTTTGTTTTTGATAAGCATGTTATTTATATGTGCTGGAAGTGTGTGTGTGTGTGTAAGATCATGATCTTTCACCAATTTCTTGATGCAGTCTGGTTGCTGCAAGCCACCGGCTTACTGTGGCTTCCAGTCCCAGAATGCAACCTATTGGATAGCCCCGAAAACTGGCACGGCAGTGTCCGATCAAGATTGTAAGACGTGGAGCAACATCCAGAAAGAACTCTGCTTCGATTGCGAGTCTTGCAAGATAGCAGTACTCAACAATATTAAAAAAGAATGGAGAATTATAGCAGTCATCAATTCCATTATCCTAGTTATTGTAATTATTGTCTACTCCATTGGATGCTGTGCCCTCAAAAGCAATTACCGTGGATACCAGAAATACAGAGGTGATGCTTAATTAATTAGTTGCTACTGGATACAATAAACTCTGGTGATTCTACTGCTGTTGATATAGTTATTCTTTTATTTATATAGTTATTGGTTTCATATGGATATTCGGTGAAATAGAATATAAAGTTTATTTATATTATGGAGTTGTTCGGTAAAGTTTTTGATAAAAAATTTAGCAAATTTTGATAAAAGTTGTGAGTTCATGTAATGTATGATTTGACTTATTGAAAATTAATTTCAACCTTGAGGGGTTGATCAATTGATCAAACATTGGGTTTGATCCTCAATGGTCATCAGTTCGAGTCCCCTCAGGGCCATTGAGGTGAGTATATGACTGTAAGCTTCAGGGCCTCATGAGATTAGTGGAGGCGTGTACAAGCTGACCCGGACATCCACAGTTATAAAA
>CAIGRL010117685.1:0-11018 GCA_903798325.1 Fraxinus xanthoxyloides | reverse complement strand
GTAATTCCACCAATAATGAAAACAAATCACATTGATTCTTATGAAAAGTTACTACATATTATTACAAACCCAATGCAGCAAAGAATATTAATATCAGTGTTTGTTATTTGTAAAGTACTATAATTTTGATCACGTGAAAATGCAGAAAAGGGGTAAAAGTAAAAGGGAAGAAAAGAAAGTAAAAATGCCATCATATAAGAGAAAATATGAATTAATGGTATATAGTAAAATAAATCTCATATATTTTTTGGCGGCGGAGTTGCGGCGGTGGCAGCTTTGAACATTATATCGAAGGCATTTTCAACACAAGACTTGTACTTGAGAGGATCTATCAGCCCATTTTCTGTTCCCACTGCAATCCTCAGCTGTCCCATGTAGCTCACCATTGTTATTGTAAGATTCTGCAAATTCAACAACATTTTTTTTATGTTTAAAAGAGTTAAAATATATGAGATTTTTGTATCCATTTTATAAACGGAGAAAATATGGAACCCAGGCCCTAGTCTCCCTACTATATATTTGACACATCCATTCATCAGTTTTTGTTAGTAAATGATTTCAACTCAAAAAATTAGGTCGATACATAGTACACTACATAACTCTAGGATTGTGGGGTCCTAACTCTTAAGTCATATTGTGGTTAACTTATAAACTTGAAAAATGTATTCCAAACATGAAAGTCTAATTATTTACACGTTAACGATATATTTAATGAAGAAATAAACACATTGAAAGTGCACAAATTATTTTATCTTCCTTGTTAGATGAGACCTATAGTGGTATGTTAGGTAGGGTCAAGAGACTAACAGCCCGTTTGATTGGCATTTTTGCCTAAAATGTAGAAAAAAATTGGAATGTTGTTAGAGTATCCTGACTGACAACCACTGTTTGTGCAAATTTGATCCATGCAGGTAGTGCGAATGACCATTTGCTTTATTCATACACTTGTCAGCACCGGAACCCACTTCATGTGAAAGAAAAATGAATTCTTGGCCTAATAATATGCTTCAAATGGCCTCTAAATAAAAGAAAGATGTACATTTAGTACATTTATCTCTTGTGATGTTCAATTAAACATGGATTCATTTTTAATAAATGTACTATTTTTCAACTTACAGATTAAATAAATGTTTTTTTGGTCATTGACAGAGAAATCTTTTCTACTAATTTCCTTAATTTTCAGAAAATGAAAATCTGTAATTTGAAAAACTAAATAGTTTGAAGAGTTTGTGACAATGATAACATTTAAATGCCACTATTTTTTTACTTTTTATTTTTAAACAAGAAAAAAATGTGAATTATGAAATATTTGTACCTGAGGAACACCAACAACCATGAAGTACAAGCCTTTAACAGGATGATTTGCCAAAGCCATTCTTTCCACTGGTCCAATCACATTTGATACTGTCATGCTTGTGTTCTTAAGCGTGCTATGAATGTATTTAGCAGTCACCTGAAAATAATTCAACCAAAATTTTACCTAGTCAAGCATACCAAATATATATGCACATTTTAAACCACAGATGAATTGACATACGTACCTCGGGTCCTTTATACCTCCTAACTGCGTCGAGTAATTTTCCGGTTAGAATAACTGCTGACGAATTTTTCTTCCTCATTATAGTTTCTTGTGCTTTGAGTGAGAAGTTTAGAGGATTTGATAACTCATTTTCAGTCAAATGTGGAAGAGAAACATGAATGAAGGCAAATTGGTTCCCCCATGGTGACTCTGCATCTGTTTTCACCATTTCTTGCACAGATTTGTAGCCACCAATGTTTCTGGTATTGAGCAACACCAATGCAGTGGAATCAGCATTCTTCTGCTCATTATTCACTTCTTCCATGTATAATCTAGTCCCCAAGAAGATTACTCCACATATAACACCATTTACAGTCTGTTGAAAAATGTATGAAAGTCTCAATATTAGAAAAATATTTTGAATAATAACACTTATTGTGCATAGAGAAATCATGGGGTTGTTTGACAAAACTTTCAAATTTTTCAGTATAATTTGATCAAATGTGTGGATAAAATTAAAATTTGACCAATTGAAAAATAGATTACAATGTGTGTACTTGTGTGTTTTTTGTATGGGTAGGTTGGGGGTCATGAGAAGGTATAAATGGAAAACCGATACATACGTCTAGAAAAAATATATTTTGAAAATAATTGAAAAATGTAAAATATCTGAAAACTTGTGTATACTTCAGAAAATCACATATGATAAGTCATATTTGTGTATACTTTTTTTTTATTAATAAGTCATATTTGTCTTTATATCATAAACTTATCTAAAATAATAAATGTCTTCATATGATAAACTTATCCAGAAATATCAATTCTTATCTTACAATTTCACAAAAAATGTCACATGCTGAACAAATACAGTATATATCCCTAGAATCTTTCTTTTTTAATATTATTTCTTGGGCCTTTCTATTTCAATTGCATTTCATCCTTAGTCCCCATCCCTGCATCCCCCATTCCCTAAACTAGAAAATAATTTATATAACAATCCATCATCGCATTTCTTGAGCTGGCCGTACTAATAAATGAGCAATTCAGACAAGGACCATTGATGAGTTTATGGTTCTTTCTGCACCTTCTAGATTTAAAATAAATTAAAAAATGGTGCCAATTAATTGTATCTCCTAACATCATCCACTTGTTGGATGGCAGTTGGCATTAAATATTTTATTTAGTTTTTGGTTGATCTTTGGTTAGAATAACGATATCTTCAATTATATAAATCACGTAACATTGTATTTAAGTGAATCTATTATTTAGACCCTGTCTGAATAAGATTTTGGACAAATTTTTCATGATTTTTTTGACCGTTGAGGTCAACACCTGGACCCCCACATGTTTCACATTTGGTCCAAAAAAATGGCTAAGTCATGTACCAAAGGTTTAAAAAGTGCTGAAAATCCTCCAAAAAATCTTGACATGACACACCCTTAATGTCATGCACTTTGCCACCTAAACTAATATTTAATACTCGTAATATTGAATAGCATTACTATTTTCAGTTATTTTGGGGCGTGCAAAAATAAAGCTATTATCCAAAATAAGCACGTTTGGTTACTTTTAACAATGAGTTAAAATAAATGGTCGGACTTCATTTTCAAGAACTCTCAAGAATATATATTGAATGTATATCAATCATAAATCAAAGAATGTTCAAGAATAATCAAGTAGTCTTACCACTTGAAGAACTTCCTTCATTTTCTTAATTTGATCAAGAGTGAAAGTCATGGTGGTGATGGTGATTGGCCGAAACTCGACTCCATCATCACCAGACCTTATCGGGGACTTACCGTCTTCAATAACACTGCTCTTCAATAGGCTCCATCCGAAATCTGATACAGTGTTAAAAATACCAGTCACATTCTTGAAAATGCCCTTGTGAGGATCATCATCAGTATTCATATTCTGATTCATCAGTGCAGGAAATGTTAATGGCAGTTGAGGATTTTCTGCCCTTTGCAAGCAAGAAAGAAGGGCTCCCATTAGGGAAAACCCATCTCCCAATGCATGGTGCAGCCTAAATACCATATTTCCAGCTGAATTTTTTGTAGGATATTTGATTAAGTGAATTTCCCATAATGGCCTGCTTTGTGGCAGCTGATCCATTGCTAACTTTGATAAATATTGATTAAAACAATCGTCATAGAATTCTACAGATTTCCCTTCTGGAAAAATAGGTTTATACATATGGTCTTTGATCTCCACTTCTACCTTCTTCCATTGTTTCACTCCTCTTTCGTCTGTCACCTAAGAACCAAAAATCAAATTGAAGCACAAGTTATTTCTTGATTTGAATTCTATTATGTTTGATAAGGTAAATTAAATAGTTTTTTTATTGTATTAAATAAAAAAAACTTTAAATATTATTTGTTATATGGTTTAGTACGATGTAATAGTGCATTTTAAATATGTACATAGAGTATGTTTGGTCACCACATTATATAAATTTTCTTTAGTCATGGCATCGTACAAATAATATTTGGACTAAATTAATCCTTCCTCAAGTCTTTTAGAATTTAAATAATCCTGAATGAGATAGTTTTAGTCGCGATTATTCATTTCTCATAATGCATGTTATGAATATAAGGGAAAAAAATTTTAAAAATACATATAGAAAAAAATATTTAAATTTACTTATAAGTAAAATAAATAATTTTTATTAATCGACCTTAATCCTATATGATGAAACATAACCTTGAATTTATTTGGAATTGAAGAGACAAGATAGAATGCCTAATGAACATTTCACTTACTTTTCTTCCTTAATCTTGTTCAATTGTATATAATTATCAACGTTAGCAAACATACAACATAATCACGATGTGCATTAAATTTGTGGTGTTGGATCACCTGCCTGAGTTATATACTATATATTTATTGGTAGGGATAGCAATGGGACGTGGCAATCTCCCATGTCCCCGCCAAGTAATTTCCTACCTCATACATTTATTTTTTTATAATTTATTTTATTACCCTCATTTATTAAAATGAGACTATAATATATTTTTTAATTTTTTATTTATTTTTAAAAGTTTAAGTTATTTAAATATATTTGGTAAACTAAAATTTTTATTGTTTGTCAAATTTCTTAGATAATCTTAGTTATCATCTTCTATTAGAACTAATGAAATTTCATTGAGTTTTCAATTAAAGTGTTGAATTCTGAATAAAAAAAATTAAAAATTAAATGGGGGCGAAGCCCTTGTTATCCCGTACCCGTCTCCAGTCGAAGTCCTCTGCCCCCATTTCCGACCCGAATACCCGATTAAACTGGTAATTCCCGCCCAATTCGGGACGGGACCGGGTGGATATCGAGTTATACGAATTTTTTGGTCTTCCCTATCTATTAGTTGGGCTTTAAATATTCACTTAAATTTAAAAAATAAAAATTAAAAAGACAGCAACGGGAGAACATGGTCAATACTTCATAAAAAAAATGAAGTTCAAAAATTAAAAAGACAGCAACAAGGGAACATTGTTAATGTTCTTATTCAAATTGTACACGCACGAAAATATCTCTTAATTGTTCAAAAAATAAGTCCATGTTTGAGACACATTCTTTCAAAACTCATTTTCAATAGCACATTTTTCAATAAAATAATATTTTTCATCACATCAATAACTTTTTTTCCCTTACTTTTTAACCACATATTTCACATCATATCGCTATTTAAATTACATTATTTTCTTATCAAACACACTGCCAATTGAAAAACGATTCTTAAATTAAAAAGAATTCTCGTTAGAACTAAAAATACATAAACGCGATTATTTAATAAAAAATGATTTCTGGTCAGACCCTAACAATTCACAAACATTGACTCGAGATCGAGAGAGAGAAAGAGAGAGAGAGAGTACCATAATAGAAGAGAACCTTGGGTTAATAGGGAGAAAAAGATCTTTAAGCAAAGCCTCAACTTGCGAATCGTCGATCTCAATCGGAACTTCAGACTCCAAGACCCCAATAACAGACACCGATATTACAGAGCTGGTGAAGTATTGGCCAGTAGGGCTAACTGGCTGAGATTCTTCTTGATTGATGAAATTGAACTCCATTGGTGTTTATTTTTGTTTTTCCACACAAAGTGCAGCAAATGTAGATAGTACTGGCCTAAATGCTAACTGTTTTATACCTTCTATTATGGTTGGGGGAGTGGGTGAATATATTTATTAACACCGATGCAAATGTCATAATTCAACTTGGCACAATTAAATATAGAAAATATTGGGAATATAAGGAAAGATCACGGAATTCAGAAATTGTTATAATTGAAAAGGTGTGAGAAAATTCCTAACTAAAGATTCATGCATAATAATGATGGTTTAGACAGTTCATGACCAATTGCAAAGCAGAAAGTGAGAGGGATCTAAGAGTTTTCATAGGTGGGACCAAAATGATAGATTAATTAAATAGTTATTTAATATTCACAAAGATAAAGATAGATTTGTTTTATTTTCACACATATTAAAAAAATTAATATATGTTGAAACTATGAATGTTACATTCATCTTTTCTATTGTACTCTTATACCTTGAATAATGGTAATTCATTTTATTGATAACAAGACACATTAAATATGGGTTTATTAGAAAATTAAGACGTTAATTATTTTTAGTTGCATTGTATAAAAACACTTTGTAAAAGTAGTCTTTTCTTATATAAAAACATGGTTCGGCAAAGAAAGAATTCCGTTAATAATTCGTTGGTCTAAGTAATTTGGAGTACTCATATGCGATACGTGATCGTTGTATCTTGAGAGATGATTGTCGAAAAATCGTTAGCACCGATGCGGGAGAAATTCATCTTAAGGAAAAAGTGTTAAACACTTGACTCGACCAATCCAATTACTTGCATTTCCTATTTTATTTTCCGATTTAATTGAATTTGAGATTTGATTTGAGAAAAAAATAAAAAACTAACTATTCTTTTGATTATAAGAAAAGTTTTTTGTCGAAGCGTGAAAATGAGTAAATCCATCGTCACGTGTTCGACTTCAGTAATTGTCATTTCTTTTTCTCAAATTCTATTTTGACAAGTCGAAACTATGTTCAATTTTACGCAAGTAAAAGGTACGTTTTGAGAATATAATTTATGCATGTTATCGATTTAATATCTCCAACATGATTTTATGTTGGATGATAACTTAGTTGAATGGGTAATCAATAAAGATGATCCGAAAAGTAATTTGATTGATTTCTAATAATGCAAAGTTTACTATGTGCATTTATTTTTCATGTATTCAACTCATCTAGGTTCATAGCCTTCTAATAGCTTCGGAGACTTACAAAAGTCAAAACATTTGATAGCCTTCTATAGCTTCGGGGACTTATAAAAGTTGAAACATTAAAACACTCCATTGACCTAATAGTTCGAAATAAAACACCGTAGATATAGATGGAGAGACAAGTTTTGTTGGTCACATAAATAATTTTTGACTAAGTCGACAATCAGACAATGTCCTATTACTACTACAAAATTTTTATTCATAAGATTTTAGTATTTAAATTTAAGAAATATAAAATAGTTAAAACCACCTATGTGTACAAGTGTTATGTAATTAAACATAACACGTGTGATTTAAAATAATAAGTATTTTGATCCTTTTAATTGTTTATAATGGTAAATTTGGGAATATTTCTATTTTCCAGCAAAATATGTTTTTGGATATCAATAATTATAAAACATAATATGCAAAGCGCAAATTATAAATATAAGGCACATCTTGAAAATTTACCTATATAAAATCACTCCACAAAGAAAAAAAAAATTTGATTAAAGACCTCCATAAAAAAAACTAGAGTCGAGCATGAGTCTGGATCTCATATCTATATTTGGCTATCGCCTCGATCAATTTCATCTACTAACATATAAAATATCGTTACAATTTACACGTCGATTCTATTAAATCACTTTGATGAAACTATTTTTTTCAATGATTTACGAAAGGCTATGAAAAGAGTGATTTTAAAGTACAATATATAAAATCCAATCAAATAAAAAAAATTGACTTTTATTTAAATTAAGATCAAAACATTTGATTTACAGTGAGATGTCGAAATTTTAAAAGAAGAAGCCAAAGAAGAAAATGACATTTGAATTAGTGTCAAAGACAATAAATGTTCTCAACGACTTTAATTAAATAGTATTTCCAAAAAAATTAATGCAGGTCCATACTCCATGTTTTGTCAACTATTTCTTTAAAACGCCACTCCGGATTTTATTTTATTTGTTTCATCAAATATATTTTAAGAATTAAATTGAATTTTTATTTTTGTCTGGACCAAATATCCAAATATATTAAATCGAGCTAACCGCCAGCTTTATTGCCTGTTCATAGGGCACTGGCAGGCCTTATTGGGAAAATGATCGAGAAGGGACCTAAATGTGGAAGACTATTCACTCTAAGCTATCCGAAGAATACATGTTTGTTTTGTCCTGATAATGTTCCATTCATTAATAATGTACCATTCTCAATTACGAGTTTTTGGTGATCATCGGATAGAAATAAGTTAACTACACGATCTGAAGGCTGTGCATTTTTTTGGGTATGCTTATAATCGCAAAGGATTTCTTTGTTATTGTTATACAAAAATCACACTTCGAAGAACATGAAACAACAAATCCTCCATTCAAAATTATAAATCAAAATGTTCAACCGAAGCATCAAGATTTCATAGACTGGACTTATATTTATTGTAGCCTTATGTATTAAAGTGAAACCTGTTACGTGCTTGGATGTATTCTCGAGAAGAAGCCAAATATCTAAACATCCCCAGTCATACCAATAGAATCTTAAACTCTATTCAATAAACACGATGCCTTGGATACCAATTGCTCTATTATAAAAATAATTGAATTTTGGCATAGAACGTTATGCAAAATATAGGAAACAATACATAGAAGGATTTTAAAACTCCTCACATGGCAGAACAAAGCGTCATACTGTAAGTCTCGCAGAAGAAGCAATTCACAAATTTGCATGTTCTAGAACACGCAAACAGGAGAACAAGCCACTAGGTTACTTGGTTGTCAACGTTATCGATTATATTCTATCGGTTTTATAAGAAGATGGATCGTATTTTTTAGGGATATCAAACAAATCCACAAACCAAATACACGCGGGGCCTGCCCCGAATGGAGTGAGGATTACTGGCTTCATCGTGTATTCAGAGTGGGGACGATAGAGGTAACTTTGCCTCGGGGCAGGGACGAGTGACGAGTGCTCTGGCCCGCCCCCTTTAAGATTTTTTTTTTTTTAGAATTCAATACTTTAAATGAAAATTAATAGGTTACATGAAAAATTTCACGAAATTTCATTATTTCTAATAAAAAAATGGCAACTAGAATTATCTGGAAAATATGAAAAATAATAAAAGCCTTAGTTTATTAAATATATTTGAATAAAATTAAGTAAAGATTAAAAAATATATTATTATCTGAATTAGGGTATCCTGGGCAATTTCCACATAATGTTATCAGGCAATAGCTATTAACATTTGGACCAAGCCCATTTCACCACGGTTTGGGTTGAGAACACTCCTATAATTAATGGCATCATTTTCGAAGCAATTGTCCACTTAAAAATCAATTATAGCAAACTGGACTCAAAATATTCAATCCATGGTTGGAACACCCAGTCCTGTACTAGCCCGTGTATGCTGAAGTTCGTCCATAATGGTTTGGGATAGAAGAAAAGAAAAGGAAAAGGAGGGGGGGAAGAAGAACTTGGTAGAGAAAAATTAAGCAATTTCTTGCATGTAATCCCATTTCCACATATATAATTTGAAACCAAAATGGACCTTATATAACTTTAGAGGTGAGAAAGGTGGCTGCTCGCCAATCTAGAAGAGTCTTGGAGAAAACTAAGTGCATTCAAGACTACTTAGACAAGGGCATGAGCCACCCTCTTTAGCATGAATGGCCAATTTCATCATTGCTGCATCTACATTTGCCGAATCTGATTTAATTGAGGTGATTCACAAGGCTTGTGATTTTGCAAATCGAAGACCCCTCCAAAATTGCAACACAATCAACAAAGAAAGGTGAAAGATTCCTCATGATTGATTTCGCGAAATAAGCTATACTATGTCCTCTATCGTTGTTGCGCGCTCTTTTGACACCAACAAAATCATTTCCATAATTTAGTGAAACTCATCTAGGAAAATCCGAAAGTGCTGTTTTCTCTAATTCAAGAAGTTTCAATATTTTTATTTTATATTAAAGTCAAGCTAGTTAGGAAACGAGGTAGTTTCTATGATTTGCTAAATGCGTGGTTTATAGTTTCACGCTCTTTGAATTTGGTCTCAATAAAATGATTCATGTCACAACCTTCTCAATTTATTAATCAGTTGAGTTGTATATTGTTAAGGACCGACGTGATTGCTATGATACCACTTTTTAAGAATTATGTATTTCTCCTATCAACTTGTAGTAATTTAGGATTGAAATATCGAAATTGTATGGCAAAATATGAAATCATCGAGGCTAAACTATCATATATTTTTTCGAAACCTCTATCACATAAATTATAGAGAAGAGCCAAGTATATATAGGCAACTATGTAGGGCAACGTCCAAACTCTAATAGATGAGTTATAGTTGAAGTAAAATACCAAAAAAATATGTTAAAAAGCGAAAAGGGTTTGAGTCGGATAACACTGTCGCTTGAGCGATAAGCTAGTGACAGTCTAGCAATGAGTTAGTCGCTTGAGCATCAGGCGAGCGACCAAGTTTCGGAAGAAAAACCTGCATGTGTTGCTCGAGCGGCCGATAGCAGTAGGTTAGCAAAAATCTTTCTGATTCATAATTTCAACATCTTCAAATCCAATACAAATTACAACTCCCGATAGAGCTTCCAAATAGAATTTCAACTTGAATAGAACTTCAATAATTTTCCAAACTGAATTCATCTTGACGTGCACTTCAATTAGAATTCTTCAATTACTTCAACGAGGAATTCGGACTACGCCCAAATTCTAACATATATAAATACCACCATTAATGTTTCAAATTTCTTTATATCACTCTATAGAGACTCGACATAACACAAATTTCTTTATATCACTCTATAAATACCACCATTGTTCAATTCCACAGTAAGTATACGAATCGTGGCAAGTAATAAAGTGGATTTATTAAGTCCGATTATCGTCCCAAAGAGACTATTACGTGCTATAAAGTTTTAAATTAATCTAGTTTGTTGTAAAAGGAAAATAAATTAGGGTTTAATGTGAATGACACTTGTACCCCTGTAGCCCTAGATATTATTACCATATGTATCCCTATAGCTGCCTTACAAATATATGATTTTGGTTCTCATTATAATACATGCACAAGTCTATTGACTTTTATTCTCTCTTCTCTTTTTCTCTCTCTTCTATAACACGTTACCAGCACGACGCTTAATTTTTCAAAGTTTTGTGAAGATTCACGATGGATTGCCAAAATACTTTTTTGATTGATAATGCAATTACACATACTATTCTTCAAG
>CAIGRL010117683.1:0-18187 GCA_903798325.1 Fraxinus xanthoxyloides | reverse complement strand
ACCTGAGAAGGTAAAGACAGGCCCGAAAACTGTATATTGTATCTTCATTGGCTATGCATATAATAGTTGTGCTTATCGATTTCTTGTATATGAATCGAAAATCTCACACACACAAAAACACGATATTGAAATCAAGAAATTCTTCATTATTTGAACATGTATTTCCATACAGATCCAAAGAGGAAGCAAGCTCTAATAAACGGACAAATAAGACTATAACTGAAAATAGTCAAGACCAATAACTAGAAGATAAGATTGAGGTTAAACCAAGACGTAGCAAACGAGAAAAGACATAAAAATCTTATGGTCCTGATTTTNTTACTAGTGTGGGGGGTGTCTTGCTAAAGTGGTCGTTCCAACACCTGAGAAGGTAAAGACAGGCCCGAAAACTGTATATTGTATCTTCATTGGCTATGCATATAATAGTTGTGCTTATCGATTTCTTGTATATGAATCGAAAATCTCACACACACAAAAACACGATATTGAAATCAAGAAATTCTTCATTATTTGAACATGTATTTCCATACAGATCCAAAGAGGAAGCAAGCTCTAATAAACGGACAAATAAGACTATAACTGAAAATAGTCAAGACCAATAACTAGAAGATAAGATTGAGGTTAAACCAAGACGTAGCAAACGAGAAAAGACATAAAAATCTTATGGTCCTGATTTTCTGACATATATGCTAGAAAGTAAACCTCAAAGTTATCAAGAAACAGTTAACTCTTTGGAAGGATCTCATTGGAAAGATGTCATAAAAAGTGAAATAAATTTCATACTGCAAAATCATAAATAGGAGCTAGTTGATCTTTCTCTGAGAAACAAACCACTATGATACAAATTGATTTTCAAAAGGAAAATGAAAGTAAATGAAACTATCGAAAAATATAATGCCACATTAGTAATAAAAGATTACAGACAACAAGAATGTCTTGATTACTTTGACACATATTCTTTAGTGATGAGAATAACATCTATTAGAATGATACTTGTTATTGCTACTCTACAAAATCTTGAAGTACATCAAATGAATTTTTTTTCGTGTGTTTTGAATGCAAATGGTGTATTCTTCATGTCTAGAACAGTGAAAAAAGAGGCTTCATATAGACTTAACCCTTATAATGACCAGTTAAATCTGTCCATTAACTTAATGACAATAACCGTTGGAGTTTCAAACATTAATGACAATAATCATTGGAGTTTTAGCAGTTTTAGAAACCAAAAGTCAGTTGTTGAAAGCAAAAAAATTGACAAAACGTAGGCCCTCCTAAGAAGCCAATTTTTGGTCAATTGGATCCAACATTCGTGTACGCATGTCTCCCCCGCACACAAGTTCAAAGTCCAAAGTCTATTTCGGTCCATGACTTGCCCCCCATGTGAGCGCAAGTGGAGAGACCTCTATGCTACACATGATTACACACTTCCACAGTGTAGTCATGTATAAAGTGATTCATGTTTTCATAAACTTCATATGTAGGATAAACTCAAATTTAGTTTTCCTTCCAATATAAACCATATTCCAATGATCCACTTTGAACTCCAATTTCTCATTCACCCGAGTTTCATTTTTGACAAGTAAATACATGATTTCGATTCTGGCAAAGGAGAACACAAATCAATGTTGATTTCCAAAATAAGCAAACGGATCCCACTCAAAATTTATGCCAAAGTCAACCATTCACCTCATTTTTCCAACAAAAAGTAACCTAAATATATTTAGAATCCAAAGTATTTCTGCACCAATAACAGTATAGCTTTAAAATGAATATAAATAAAATTTAAATTATTCAAAACAATGAACAACGAATAAATGCTTTCTAATAGCTAATAGTGACCATCGCATATGAGACAATATCTAACAATGACTATTTGACATGAATTAATTAGTATAAGATGCATCGACTCAATGTTTCTTGACTATATGTAAGACAACATTGAATGAAACAATCAAGAAAACTAATAGAAGACCTAGGAATTGAACCAGAAGCCTAATGCAACATGATTTTTGATAAAGGAGTGCAACAACAATTCAATGAGCATTAGAATTCCCAATCTATGATGAAAACGAAATTTCAATTATACAAAGATAAGCATGTATACTTAAGCTTAAAAAAGTGTATTGAGTATATTTTTCAAGTAAAAGTTAGACTTCTAAAGAATTAGTGATGTAGGATGAAAGAATAGAATTATAGGATACGGGGAAAGGGAAATGAGGGAGGAAAGAGAGAGGAAGAGAGAAATTTGGGGAGAATATCAATTTTTTCATTATCAAAGGTTGTCTTGTTACACTGCAAGAGCCACATTTATATAGGGTTTAAAGTAACTCTAATGGAAGTAGGAAAATAATATAAAATCAAACAAAAATTATCTTTCCTAAAATAAACTTTAAAATTGGAAATGATATACTATTATAATATTGCGTCAAGGAGGTTCTTGAATATGATCTTAAAAAGACATTGAAACGGTCTTCCTCACCCCTATTCATTTTTCCCTTCCCAGCTGATGTCCCATTTTATAATATATTAAAGCAGTGCCACAATACAGAGAAGAAAACGTCATCTCAGATGTAGAATAAATCAACTCTGTATTGAGCAAAAAAAAATCAATTTTCAAATCAAGTGTCTTGTACTACTGTTGAGGACTTACCATCCACTCCCTTCTAAAACAATTCCCTTCCGTGTTGATTGTCCATTTTCTAGCTCAAGAACCCCCACTAAATAAACATGGTAAAAGCAGGATAATGTGAACCATGACTTAAAGCACTGGGTAATAGAACTTCATACTACATAACTCCTTTAACTTTATTATATTTATATTATCATTATCCTTCTGGTTCTTACAACCCACTCCTAGTGTCGATTGCTCATTATCTAGCTCAAAGACCTAACTTACTAGATATAAAAAAAAAGTGGGAGAATCTAGTCAATTAACCAGCTAAAAGCACACATATTTTTCAAACAGCCTTAAACAGAGAGGATAAATAAACTCCGTACTACATAACTCTTTAGAAGATTACTCTAGTTACTCGTATTATCATAATCCTTTCGGCTTCTGACTTGAGCATCAGATCCAGCACATCCTTTGAGCTTGTCTATTTGCAGGATCATATGGACACAAACACACTCAATGGCAGAAAATTGTGTCAAACAACGAGAAAATAAATTCTAGTCAATAAAAGTAACCTCAGCATTAAGAAAGGCAATAACAACTGTAAAAGTCCATTCTAAAACAAATGATGTTCTATCATTCTACTTATACAGAAACACGCTTTCAGCAATTATATTTCAAAAGGGAAATTTCCAGTTTGAAATCAAGATTTGCGAATAATTAGCTCATTCTAACAGTACAAATTCAAATATGCAGTTAATAAATCACACAACCCAAAATGATCTTATCCTTGTCCAATTGTTTGTTATCTAAATATGTGAATAATAAAACACAGAAAAATATATATCTAACTTTACTGAGGAAAAAATTCAGATCAAGAGTGGAACATTATCAACCTATGGTTCTGTTTCTAGTTCTGAGACAAATGATGCCCCTTACTTTATTCAGCAGTAGAAAGGAATCGCCAACTTGTCAATGGCAAGTAATGAGCTGAGAAGAATTCTTTTGTGTTTGACAACAGAACTAATGTTCCAACATTATCCTCAGCTCCTGGAAATTTCTCAGGAGAAAATCATTGTAATCATACTCTGACAGGTTTCTGTAGAACAGCGGACAAATAAACCTCAGATTTCCCAGAACCATTTATTTTCTCCCCCACAACCCATTTGAGTTTTTTATACCCAAATCTTTCGATCAATCGAGTGAGATCCTTTTTCTTATCCTCATTGGAACAATAAAAGTTGTCTAACCAAAACAATCCACCAGCCCTTAGGATCCGGTCGATATCAAACATCAAGAACTCCAATTTCTCTGACCGGCCCCCGACATCCAGTCCATTCCCCGCGTGAACTAAATCGAACACGTCATCAAAAAATGGGAACCTATAATCCAAACTCAAATACAAAGGGAAAATCCCTCTTGCAGCAATGAATTCATTAAAAGGTGCATCAACATTCAAAGTGCCAGTCACCACAGTCACATTTCTCTCAGCCATTCTTGCAGCAAAAGTTCCCGACCCACCCCCAATATCAAAACCAACCCTAATCCCACCACTTCCCATTGCCAAAACATCATCAATAAGGAAATCATTCTTGCCTCTCGTCTTAACATATCTTTGAGTCTCATAACCATTAACTATATCAAAACAACCAGCACAATCTCTATTCAATTTCTTACTATTTAAACAAGCCAAATTCTTGCATCCAATACCACTCCAACTATAAATCTTTTCGCTTGCATTTTTCCATAGAGAAGAAGGAAAAGAATGCAAACCTACCTTTGGAATGTTCTTTGCGAAGCACCTCCTTCTTGGTAAAGGCTCGCATCCACGCAGGATCAGCTTTTGCCCAAGGCTCCAATCATCAGGGCAAAGTCCGTTGACTTTGTAATTCATGTACTGAGACAACAAATCCTCAGATTTCCCACAAGAATGGCCCACAGATGCCACCATTTCAGTGATCCCAGTTCTTAAATCTTTCCCCAATGGTAGCTCATGGTGATCCAAGAAAATTTTCAACTCATTTGGAATACTGGGTTTCGATAAATCAATGGTATCGAAGCCTAAGAGATCTTTCTCCATCTGGGCTAACTTTTTCTTTGAAGATTCAATCTCTCGTAGGATTATGGAAACTTTCTCTGAGATTAAAGATATATCTTTGGGATTGTGATGGTGGTGAAGTTCCTTTGGCGAGTATGTGAATGCATAAAAGGCAAAAATATTGGTGATTATTACAGAAAAAAGCATCAGTAGATTAACCGCTGAAGAACATACTGATGCCCTCTTGAATCTTGCTGTTCCATCTCCTATTTTTAACGAAACAGAGCCCATTTTTCCACCGGAGAGAAGAGAGTATAGATAGAGACTGCGAAGCTGAACTGAAGTAAGTGTGAGATTTGGGCTCATAAGCAAGTGGCAGAGGAGGGATTAAAAGTAGATTGCTACATTAATTTCAGATTGACAAAAAAATTAGAACACTAACTTCGTGATAAGATCCTTGTCGGTTGAGTTTGGAGAAATTGCACGATTGGTCCCTAATCTATTATTTCAGTATAATTTATCTTTAATATTTAAAAGATGAAGCTCTTGCTAACTATTTAATATAATTGCATTGCATAGTCGAGCTTCATGGAAGAAACTTATTCAATTTTTACTAAATTCTCATGTCAGTCTTGTGAATTAAGTCTTACTTTAAATTTGAACCAAAATTAGAAACAATCCTAATGATCAAAATTAAACATGCACGTGATAATTTAATGAAAATTTGTATAACTGATTTTGCAACTAATTATAAGGAAAAATAAACGCCTCTCTTCGTTTTCAGGAGCTTTTTTTTTTATTCGTAAACGGTTGGACTTTTTCTTCAACTCTTTTGTCTTCCCAGGATGCTCTTTATTAATTTTTTTTTTTTTTAAGTTATTTTCTTTGACTTTAATTTATTATTATTTTTTTAAATAACATTTTATTTCACTTTATTTTCTAGTTTTTAAAAGACTTTATATGTATAAAAGTAAAAAATGACTTTATCCAATAAAGAGTTAAATAAGATATAAGTTGCAATATTATCTGCATTATGTAATTATGATTTTGAGACCTATTATTTTGTCGAAAACTCCAAAAACATGTATAAAATTTCTATAAATAGATTATATGATTTGTCTAATTGAAAATTGAAACTATGAAAAATAGTCATTTTTTTTTATTTATTTATTTTTTTTTTTTGCATTTCAAGAATTTTAAAATTGTATAATTGACTAATTATAGGAATTATTAAATAAATATAATATTTTAAAATTTATATATTTGGTATTTATTATTTTAATTATTAAATAATTTTTCACCTAGGCTCGCTTAAATTCGTAAAATTTGAATTTTTCCTCCACACCTAATCACATTTTACGCTCTTTAGAATATTGCAACTAACTATAAGAAAAAATTTCATTGTTCAAGCAACTTACATGTATGTGTATTTCATGTTAGTCATTTCCATATTGATTTGTTTCAATTTAGGGCATGTTTGGACATGATTAAAATCTGATTTTAATTAAAGTTGAAGTCAAACAATCAATATTAACCACATCTTTTATGAGTCCCACAATTTTTCAACCACACATTTAAAAATCTTTTATCACAATCTACTAAAAATCTAATTTTAATTCCCATCAAATACCCTCTTAATAGTCAGCTTGTATGTTTTTATTTTCGTTTGACAGTTTTGTAAATTTACAAGTTTCTGAAAGGTATAGGACTGATTTACTCTTTTCATATAATTAGAGACTGACTGACTGCTGATACAATGAGCTAGAGACCAATTGTGCATTTTTTCCCCGTGGAGTTTCATAACGTAGATCTTAGAATGTGGACCGTCCACGTGCGTAGTGATTAGAAACTCCAAATAATTGTGGGGTCTACGTCAAATTATACAAACAACATCGACAAGAGAGGTGCTTTTGTCTTGAACGTCTAGAGATGGAGAATTGACGGCTGTGATCATAGGTTTGATCTTAAAGTCAAAATTCCTGAAAACAATGACATTTTCCTAAGATAATGTCGAAACTTTTACGTGGCATTGTCCACATTTTGGGTAAGCTTAAAAGTAATAATTTAAGAATAAAATTACTCATTTTAACAAAAAAGAAAAAAAAAATAATAGATAATGTTTTAAAATCAAGCTAGTTTGCATTTAAGACCTTAGAGGCCATTTTAAAAAAAAATTATTTCAAATAGTTAATTTTTGAAGAATGTGAGATTAAAAATACGATTTTTTTTAAATTTACGTATAAAATATTTTATTGGTGAATGTATAGTTAAAAATGAGTATATAAAAATTAAAATTTTGAAAATGGAAGACAAACCTGGGGTAAAATCGAAAAAAACTTTTTACTATTGACTTTGCTTTTCTCATGTCAATATTTGGATTTAATTGCAAGATGATACTTTATTATCTAACCAACTCTACAAAAATATGTGAAATTATTACGACGTTTAGATCCAACTATATTTAGAGGTGTATAATGTGAAATTAAAACAATTAACCAATGAAAAGCAATAAGTCATTTATTTATTATTTTTAGATGATTAATTTAATATAAAATTAAACCCAAAGCCCATGTTTGGGTTCCATTAAAATCTTAATACATTTTTTTTTCTCTTTTTTTAACTTTACATTCTCCAATAAAATGATATACACGTAAATTCAAAATTTTTTTCTTCTTTATAACCTTACACTCTTAAAAAATCTCATATATTTTTTTCCAAGATTTGATTTTAATGGTGCCCAAACAAGGGCTAAGTGACAATCATGCAATATAGATCAAAAGCACAAAAAAAAATAACACTAAATTTGACAACGAAGGAAAATCCCTTAAAAACTCTTCACATGATTCAAAAACCTCTAGGCAGGCATTGCAAAAAAGATTCACTAGAAAATATAATTTACAGTTGGTCTATGCACAACTAAAGCTTAGTAGATTCTGACCACCCAACCTGTAAATTACCGAAAAACATTTCGATTGTGCAACTTGTAATTTCCAACAAGTATGGACTTATTTTCCCTCTACATGGATCACCAAGAACGAACTCGTCTTGGAACTCCGAAAGCTTATTGGTGAAGTAAAACCTTTTTAGTGTTTGATATTTAGATACTTTGTGTTTTGATCTTTTCGTCGAATCAAGAGATTTATGAAATGTGTTATTAATTTTCAATAATATGTTCTCTAGAATGAAAATAAACTCAACACACTTTATGAGACGAACTATGCTATGATATTCATAATAGGAAGTGTTTGTGGTTGAATGAAATTGAAAAAAGTCATCAAATCACGAACGAGATTCTACCAGTGTTTTGTGGCTATTTTTTCTCATTGGTCCATCTTTGTGATGTGAATCTACGTAACAATTGAAACTACTAAAAAAGAAATCCAAGAAAGTCAAGAATCAACGTTTGAAAGGCTCAACCCAATAAATTATTGAACCAAAAAATCTTAAACAATATCTTGATTCCATTATCACAAAAAAGTATGAACATTACTTAAATTGCTGAACGCTAAAAGGACTTAATTTTTGATAAGTTGAGAATTAATTAGTCATGTCAAAAAAGCTCGACGACTCGGGCCGCACGGGCTCAGCCCGTAAAATGCTCGAGTCGGGTCGGCTCGTGGCTCAGTGACATCAAGCCGAGGCTCGGGTCTAGCCCCATTTTTGGGATTCGGCTCTAGCCCGAGCCAGCCTATGGCTGGTCACGGGCCGAACTGAGCCTTTAAAAAAAATTAAAAACAAATGTGATAGTAGTTGTTTGCGTTGCAGGCAGCTGTCATCAGACAGATGCCTGCATTGGGCACATGTCTTTTCTTTTTTTAAGTTTAGACTATATATATATATATATAACACAAATTGCTCAAAATTTAAATACATTACAAAAAATTATAGATTTATAACGAATTTAAAAAAAACACGAGCTCACTCGAAAAGTTCGGGTTGAGCCTCTTTTTTTAGCAACCCAAAAAAGTTCGGACCTGTTTTGCACCAGTCGAGCTCGAGCTTTAATTTTCGGCTCGTGACTCGGCTCAACTCATTGACATGGCTAGAATTAATTCAATGAAGAACAAATAGAAAGCAATATGTCTTGCAATAATGTCTCTCAGATTATATGTTTTTACAAAGAAAAAAACAATACTATTTACATGAAAGCCCTAAAACCTAATTGAAAATGGAATTAAACCTTAAAAGATATAAAAAAAATACCATAAAAGAGTTTTAACTGAAATAGAACTCTAGGCAAAATTTGGAAAAAACGTGTCCCAATTTTGCACAATTCGGCCGCATGTGTGTAGAGCATGCGGTCCCATATGCGTTTTTTCAGTCTTCAGTGTGGTTGCGGTATTGACGCATGAGACCATACACAGTTTAGTGCTATGCAGTTGCATAGCAGTCCGTCTTGCCTCCAAGTTTTAGTTCTTGATTCCAATGCATTACAATTTGTTTCCGCTCTCATGCCCAACGTAGAACTTGGTTTTTAGCTTGTTAACTTTACCCTCTTGGACTCCATAGCTTGAATAAGTGATTGTATAGTTTCATTGACTCTATTTGATTTCGAACTTGCCCTTAGCCTCCCCTTAACATACACTAAACCATTGATAGCTTGTTACCTTCCTTCGATCCCATCATTCCATCCCTTTTTGGAATAATTCGACCTCGAATATGTTCCTACATTAAAGAGAGCAAGACAAGAAACAACGAAAATGAAAATTATCATAAAATTACCTAGTAGATCCAAATTGTAGCCATTGTTTTCAATCATTGCAATGACATGGAATGGTTCATCTCCTCTATGATAAAAGCTTGATCTTTTTTGCATTTGAACAAGCCATTTTTGCCTATAGCGCCCAAACCTAATCACCTGGTTCGAATACTTTACACCTCTTCATTTTGCTATCTTGAGATGCATATAATTCAATTTCATGTTTTCCATCTAAACTACCACTTACAATAATAGTTAAATGAATTAAACCAAACATTATTAATTAGTTAAAAAGAATTAAACCAAACAAAATCAACGGATTTAAACCATAAACCATATCAAATCGTGTAGTACAAGTAGTAGAGTATGCTAAATTGGTTCCCAACATATTCCATAAATTCGAACCAAAATAGTTAAGGACTTCAATATTGAAATACAAATCCTTATGCCTTAAATCTCCAACAATGCACCACAATTATATATAATGCTAAATTACTTTCTTGCAATATACTAGAATATCATTAACTAGTAAATGATTGCATATGAATGTAAGTGACAAATGACTTATTACTCTCATTGAAATATTAGATGCATTAATATGTTTAAAAGTGCATTTCTCATGTGAAAGAATAATACTACATGCTAGACCATCATCTAACGAGTCTTTGAGTTCCTACAATAAAGAAATATCCAAACTAGAGAGGATTTGTTAGTGCTCACTACAACCCTCTCAATCTCACTATTTTTTTGCATAAAAAATCACTTTTGATTTTTCTCTCATCTTAGAAGATTTCTTTCTTTTCCCTCTTGTGGTTCTACTGTTTTTTCTCACAATTAGTCACTTCACTATCCTCTCTCCTACTCTCATTTTGCCTTTGTTTTTTTTTTTAATTATTATTTTCTTCGTCACCTCTCAATCTCAATTGGTCTTCATAAACCTGTTGTAGTGTTAATGGTACAAGAGTAACAACTCTTCAATCTTTTACAAAGTTGACATATTCTTGAATCTATCATGTTTCACCTTCCTATCACATTGTCATGGCCTTTCCAACAAAATGTGCCCAGCATACATAGGAACTACATCATACATCACTTCATCACTATACCTCCCAATTAAGAAATTCATCAAAACTTGCATAGATACCCTAACATCTCCACATTCACCTAAACACTGCAATTTATGGTTTAGGATATTTTATCGTAGTCAATCTTAATTTCTCAACAAGTGTAGTACTAATAATATTAGTACAACTACCCCCATCAATAATCAAACTACATACATTTTTTGACATAACATCTAGTAAGAAAGATGTTTTCCCGTTGCTCCTCTGCATCATTCAATTTAATTTGTATATTGTGAGTACACATCACCACAAGAACTTACCTCCTAGAGAGTACTCTACTCCGTCATCATCGCTAGCATCCTCTAACACGGACATATAATCAAGATCACTATCAATCACCACTTCTTCAATGTCACGCAAAATCATTGCCCTTTTGTTTGGACATTGAGAAGCAATGTGCCCTCATCCCAAACACTTAAAGCATTTGATATCCTGATTCTTAGAAGGTTGGAAATCCGTCTTGGATATAATTTTTCTAGCAACTTCCTCATTTCTCCTTGATGGCTCAATCATACTATTCGTAACTATTCCATCACCTCATTATCATCCCACTTCGATTTTCAAGAAGAGTTAGAACTTGAAGAACCCAATGGATATCTAGCTGCCTCATTCTTTTTCAACTGTCTCTCCACCTTCATAGCTGCATGTAGCATGTCTTCCAACTCCACATAGTGTTGTAGTTCTACAGCATTAGCTATCTCCATGTTCAAATCATTCAACATGGTGACCTCCCGATCATTCTCAGCATTCGCTCTAATCATGGAAATCTCCACCTCCTTGTGATAATCCTCCACTCCTAGATTATTGATAAAGACTTAGTAATTTTGATAAAGATCCCTATAGTAATTATTAGGAACAAACATATTCCTCATGATAGCCTTCAATTATCTCTATGCTTCAATATGCCTCTTATGATTCCTCCTCATAGTTGCTATTTGATCACACCAAATGATAGCATAGTCAGTAAAATCAACGACAGTAAGTTTTACCTTTTTCTCCTCCGCGTAGTTATGACAATCAAATATAAGCTTTATCTTCTTCTTCTACTCTAAATATACCTCCAGATCGCTCCAACCTTTGAATGAAGGAATTGTCATTTTAATATTACCCATATTTCCATCAACTCCATCTCTAGCATAATCTCTAGCCCTCATATCATGACTATATCTTCTATTTCTCATTGTCGCGGAAGCTAGCTCCAAAGGTCACCAAAATGGTGTTTTTCAGGCTTAGTTTCACGTTACATATCTGTACTAAACAACCAATCTCCACGGCTCCAACCAAAAACATGTCCACCTCGGTTTCACCTCAATCTCACCCACAAAGGACAAGATAATGGTGATAATTTGTAACCACAAAGGCAAGAAACGAGACCAAAATATCAAGGAAGCCACACGTTTTTCTCTTAAAAGGGGCTATTGGTTTCTCTCATCTCTTGCACACGGTCTCTTTCTTTCTTTTTTTTTCCTCACAAATCACACTGAACGGTTAGGGCAAAAAAACACCATATATATGTGTGTGTGTGTGTGTGTGTGTTAGATTAAGCTTTAGCTGAACTAATAAAAATGGTTAAATGAGCCAAGATTCAAAAACATCTAAGAGGTAATATAAATAGGCAATGAGTAACATTAATTATTTAAGTTCCAACGGCCCACATTATTTTTAGGTTGAGCATTTACATTTGGTTATTTGTAAAAATCTAATAGAACGTTTACATCATCGCTCGGGATTCATTGGATATCAAAACTCAACAAATCTCCACTTTGATACACAACGAATCTGCAAGCAATCAAAACACAAAGTTAACGCTTGCATAATTGATAGGTGTATTTTATACTCTTATTCGGGCTCCAAAATACTGATATTTCGTAATTTTTTTAATGAAATTATAGCCTAATTTATGATACAATGTGTTATTAGGTGAAATTCAATGAATGGAAGTGGAATTTAAAGAACGAAGCGAAAATGGGCGAAAATGACAAGATCTAAAGTTTGGGGGCTAAAGTGCAAATACTCAAAAGTTGTGTTAAAACTCACGATGAAGATTCGAGAATACTAGATTTCAAATGGATGCAACTTAAGGTCAAAAGAAGTAAAAACAAATCATTTTCAACCGCACAAGTATGTCTGAATTTTTAGTTGGAGATTAAAACCTATTTTTGGCCTAGTAAACATTCAAATTCAAAATGAGCTATTTCTATCAAAGCTTTAGCCATTTGAGTTATCTTTCTAAAGCATTTTGAATCACCCTAAAAGGATATCGAGAGAAAAAGTATGATAAAAATACTAAAAAAGATGCAGAATGAAACAACAATGCAGCGCCCAGGCTCACAAATTCTACCAGCAGCAAAATATTTACAGCAAGGCGCTACCTGTAAAACTTTCATGGCGCTGAGATCGTGTTTCCTAGCGCCTAGGCGTTGCGCCTCACAAGTAGGTTTTTTTTTGCTGTTTGGGCCGCAAGAAGCCCAAAAAAAGACTTCAATTTGGCCAAGGACGCGTAGGAAACTGTAAATAGAAAAAAGAAGTCACTAATTAGGAGTTCCACACACTGAAAAAAGAGGTATACAACGAAAGATCAAAGAGTCAAATCTAGAGAAGAAATTCATCATGAGATTCAAGATTAAAGCAAAGATTGGAAGCGCAAGAAGATCTTGGTGCAAGAGTTGATTTTTTCTATATCTATATTCAATTAATCTAATGATGTACTCAAAGATGTTCATGTATTTTTTGTTTTACATTATGTTTAACTATACTTTAAATTAGGGCAAGCAATGTAGTCTTTTTGAGATCCTTGATTCTTTAATTCCAAGATTTCCGTGGTTAATTATTTTATGTGTAGATTTTATTATGAGATTAATGTTTTGAATTATCTGACCAATAATTTGATGATTACTTGAGTTTCTTACGAATCGAAAAGTGAGTTTGAGGCTTAGAACATATAATAAAGTTCGGTAAAATAATATAACGTGTAGAGATACATATACTAGTTATTACGGTTGTTATATGAATTTTTAGAACTATAATTCGTTTAACTAAGGGTAATTCGTATAGAGATATGGAATTGAATTAGTTAAATAAACTCAATGAGAACTCGAGATGGGTAAGTTGAATATAATAGAAGAATTCGACTGAAAACTACATTATGTTATAATCTTGAATTAGGAATTAAGGTAGTCATTAGATGAACTTGTTTTGCCCTAATATTCATTACATAATCAAATCTTTTATCAGTCGTTGTTTGAAATCTTTTCATATTTTCTATTAGTTTAAGTTAGTTCACAAAAGAAAAATTATACACAACTATTATCATTCCTTATTTGTTTACTTTTATCATACAAGAGTTAGGAAAAGTAGATTAAAACTAAAGTATAGTCCTCGTGAGAACGATAATTCGGACTCAAAGGTCCACTATATCGTACACATGCGATATAAAAAAACACAAGTTTTTGGCGCCGCTGCATAATCAAGGTAACCAATAAAATTGGAATTGCGGACCTTACCTTGTGTTTCGGACCTGAAACACATACCATATCTACTCCATGTACTCACCAGGGATAAGGTCACCAAAGTACCCAAGTAAAAGTAGATAATCACAGTAATCAATCATGAAAAAATAATCATGCGACAAAGATATAACATATGATTATCCACAATTACAAAATACGTTCAAACAGAACAACAGGTTAACACCAAGTTAATCAAGTACACAGTCAACGCATTTGCAACAAATGCATAAATGACCCCATGAAAAGATCTTATCATACTTATCCTATCCCATTTCGCGTTGCTCACACATTTAGAACACATATCTCACATCATCACCCACTATGCTCACTAGACTGATCACTAGTGGTGACAATCGAGCAACCCACGAGCTACAAGCTCGTGGGCCGTGCCGAGCTCGTCCCCTATAAACGATCCGAGCAGAAGTTCGACTCATTTGTCAACCAGCCATGAGCTCAGCTCGTGCAAGTAAGCTCGTCTCAGCCCTTTGCCATCCCTACTGATCACTCAACTTATGTATAACTGGTAGACCTCTATAGATCTTAAGTTCTTGGGATAATCCTCTATCACCACATCACTTCTTTCTATCAAAGTGGATAATCGGTCTCCACCTAACAAAAATGATAGAAATACCTCTATTACACTCCACATGTGATCCAAATGTCACACTCCACATCCCCAATACAAACCATCAATGTACCCCTAGATATCTTTACTACATCTCACCAATAGACACACAACACACTGCTAATACATCTTACTCACTATGCATGCAAATAATTACATCAAGTAATTAAATTGCTCTCAAATTCATGCAAATGCACATATCAAACACATTGAAATGTACATATAACCATGCAATAGAATTAAACAATCACACACATGTAGAAATGATTACACACGGATGCACATGCAGTAACTGAGTTTACTCAATAAACCTCAATCAGGTCATAACTCAACCAAATAGCCACATTAGCCTCATCCTCTCCTTATCTTTCCTTTTATTATCATTCATAGGACAACCTATTTCACAATGTACAAATTTACTGCAGTTAAAATACATCTTATTTTTCGCACTTGCATTAGATTTGCTATCAAAAGTTTATGAAAAACCTTTTCGTTTTGCCAAATTAGAAAATCACATTTTTCATCAAAACAGTACAACTCAAAAAATACAACCAAACAACACCCACAAGCAAAGTACAGACATACTTCACACAGAATAGTTAAATAATCTTTCATAAGGTTACATGCAATTCTAATAATGAAAATGTTTGAGAACAAATTCACGGAAAATTTATGGCAAATAATTAACAAGTAATTCATAGGTCTAGCAATAAGCAATAGTTACCCATTCACGGTAATCACAATCCTAATGTCACCCACACGATAACTTCTAATGCGAAAAGTAAATCATTATCATACACAATAACCATAACTGCAATAATAAAAGAGAAAGAACACGATATCGAGCGGACCAATTTGAGTCCGTAAATACCGAGAGATTAGAATTTATCACTTTAAGATCACCATTATTCGTCCTAAAGTCTTCAACAATCATATGAATTAATCAACCACGATCTAATCTTGAACACGTGAACAACACAATCGCCCAAACATCGCTGTATAACCTGAAACATAAAACTAATAATACCAAAGTAGCAAGAAAAATGTCAAGAATAAACTGTCTGAAGACACCGTCGTCGGGAAAGCCTTCATACGCTGCTCAAAGTCTCTGTGCGTGGTTCCACACATTAAACACCCAAGTGCACATCCACATGAACATCACACTATGGTCTCCGTTTTGCCAAACTCCTTCTAGATCGGTCAGAAATCATGAAAACAACCTCGAATTTTAGATAGTTTTTTGACATTTTTTCGATTTATTTTTCTGCTTCGCTTCAACTGCTATTCTGATCTTTTTGGTCACTTTTTCGAGCCAAATCCACCACTTTGAAGCTCTAATACCAATTTTTGTGGAAGCTTGCTCCAAGGGTCGTCAAACCGGTATTTTTCGGGCTCACTTTCACGTTACATTTCTCTACCAAACAACCAATCTACACAGGTCCACCAACAACCAGTATATTCATCTCGGTTTTTCTTCAATCTCACCCACAAAGGAAAAGATAATGGTAATGATTTGTAGCCACAAAGGCAAAAATAAAAAACAATGAAAGAAGGCAAGAAATAGGACCAAAATATCAAGGAAGTCGCACGTTTTTCTCTCAAAAGGGGGCTGTCGATTTCTCTCTTCTCTTGCACACGATTTCTTTCTTCTTTTCTCATAAATCATACACTAAATGGCTAAGGAAATAACACCATATATATAGGCTAGGTTAGGTTTTAGTTGGACCAATAAAATGGGTTAAATGAGCCAAGATTCAAAGTCATCCAAGATATAATATAAATGGGCCATGAGCAACATTAATTATTTAAGTTACTTCCAACGGCCCACATTATTTTCGAATTAAGCCTTTAGACTTGATTGTTGGTAAAAAACTAATCCAACGTTTACATCAACAGTCGAGATTCATTGTGTATCAAAACTCAATACTCATCCTTCTTATTTCAGCCTCCACTAATGCATCATCAATTCTACTACCCGCTTCATTTTCACCACCAATATTCACTTTAGGATCCTGCCTACCTTTCCTCCTTATGTTAGGAACTTCTCTATGTTATTCTCTACAAAAATTAGCAAGCACTACGTCTTGCCTCTCTATCCACACCTCTTATCTATCCATTTTATCTCCATTATCAACAAACAACCTTTCAAATCATCGTATCATATCTTTCGTCATGATGACTTGAATATTTTTCCCACTTGAAATAGAATTGTCTCTATCAGACATCCTAAATTTAGAATAATATTTGCCTCACGTGTGTACACTCGTGTGTCACTCAATTTTGTTTTTTTTCCTCTATTAGTTTGACCACTCAGTCTATTTCCACCTAATGCTTCCTTGCAAATGTTTCAATGAATTAATTCGACCTTAATAAAAAAAAACGAAACTCAACCCTTGTTGAGTTCAAAAAAAGAATTCAATAAGGAAAATGATTTAGAATAATTCAAGAAATTAGGTTTAAACCTTTAGGCCCTATTTATTTTGGATTAAAAGTCAGATTTTAATATAAGTCAAAGTCAAACAATCAATATTAACCACATCTTTCATGGTCCCACAACTTTTCAGCCACACATTTCAAAAACTTCTATTACAATTTACTAAAAATCTAATTGTAATCCTCACCAAACACTCTCTTAATGGAAATGCCAAGGATAATTAAAAAAAGTGTTTATTGAATTCGGATTGAACACATTTTTTTTTTTTTTTTTTTGTGATATTTGTCGAGCAATTTATTGTGTATAAGCATTGATTTATTGCACTAAAGTTTAGGTTGATCCTGTCAGAATTCGTCTTAGTCCGATGCCTTTAAAACTTTTGGTGGCTAAAGCCTTAGCCAAGTATTAGGTTCTGTGTATTTCATAGCTAAATAACACTTCGATGGATGAGACATCTTTTGCTTTAAGTATACTTTGATGGCTGAGGTACAATTATTCAGAGACATGTGGGATACAATGGGGCCTTTTGTTGCCGATGTGGAGTGTGGACAATAATTATTTCACATAAATTAGTTTCCCAAGTTCGAGTTTTCATATTTATGTAGAATGAAGGATTTAGTTTTCTGGTACTGCTAGTGTTAAAATTGGAATTGCTGAATTTTGACCAGTACACGGCTTCTTCACTTTTTCCAATGTATATGAGTAGAAGTAAAGCAAAATAAATAAGCTCCTATGGATATCGAGAAATCATATGGCAAAAGAAATCTGGGGCATTTATAATTGTGTGGGTTCGATCAAAAATATTCTTACAATCCCTGATTCTTTTTAATAAAAATTGTACCCCTGATATTCTTCCAATTAGAGACTACTAATAAGCGATTTACTTTCAATGTAAGGTCGTTTTAAATTCTTAGCTTAGCTCTCCTGCCAGTTATATGTTGGTAGTAGATACCCTTCCAATCCTCAAGTTGCCCTTCATTAGAGATATTTTTGGGGGGGATTCTTTGTTAAAAGGGATAGTCAAACAATGTAGTTGAATAAAAAGTCTTCTCTCAATGTTTATTTATCAAATGGCCTCAATTAAAAAAACCAATAAATAAAGGGTATAAAATGTCTAAAATATTCCTATCATGAAAAGACACAAATA
>CAIGRL010117665.1:0-11230 GCA_903798325.1 Fraxinus xanthoxyloides | reverse complement strand
GGAAGAATGAATTTTAGAATAGTAGATTGATAGAGAATGTGTGATTAAAAAAGAAGGAAAAGTTATTGATGCAATGTAAAATATTATTTTATTAAAGAATGTGTGGTTGAAAATGAGTAGAAGAATGAGGATGAGAAATTTAATATTGGCCAAACAGGGGCTAAATTATAAAATACAGTAAATAAATCATGCCAAATGTCCAAAAACACCCTCACCATTGAAAAACACTCTAATACCCTTATCAATCCAATTAAATTCCACAATTTATCTCCAAAATCGCATTGCCCATATCCTTCTATTACAGTGCTTGCTACACTAAAATCTTATTATTCATTATATTGTTCACCTATTTTGGTATCTTTTGAGCATTTGAACAAGAATTTGCTTTCTAAATTATTTACATTGAATTTTTTTACTATATATGAAGCAAAAAAGAAATGTACGTTTAAAAGAAGCAAAAAGAAAAAAAAGAAATGTACGTTTAAAAAACCTCGTGTATATTGATACTTTTATTATTGAATTCGATATGAAATGATATTTCAATTGGTTATATTTTTATATTTGGTGTATTTTGTATTGCCTACAACTATTGAATGATAACAACACTCTAGCCATTATCTGTAGTGTAGAACGGCGCCACAACTGCTATCTGTAGTGTAGAACAACAATACAACCATTATCTATTATGTTATGTTCGTTATTAATAATACAATGTGGTTACTTTGCTAATTTAAACATGATAATTATTTTCATATTATTTTGATACACACTTGAGTAAATTATTTGACTTTTTATTTTAAAATTTACATGGGATCATTTATTCATATCGTGCTTACACAGGAAACGAGCACCTGTGCCGTTTTCATTACAGTAATGGCAACTGTGCCATTTTGTTGTTTTCATGTCTGACTTGCGACTTAAGTAAGTTTAATTTATTGTTTATCGGGGGGCATGGATAAGTCGTAACTACTTATGCTTGTATTTATAGATAGAACAACACAAGTATCATTTCATTATCAGTAACGGTATTTGTGCCACTTAGTTGATTTCTCCAACATTTTGCTTATTTTCCAACGGAACGATCTCAAACATTGGATCCCCTAACTCAAGAAAATAAGAAAGGTTGATCACGTGACGAAGAACTGTTGAATTAACATAGATTATATGATATTGAGTTGGTAAAATTACAAGTCATTGTATTGATTCATTAGAAAATATAATTAATGAGTATATCTTTTAACTTTGTAAATGGCATGTCCATCTTGCAAATGAAATGAGTTCAACTTGTTGGTTCTCGGGACATGAATGGGTCGTGGCTGTTTATACTCGTATTTATAAATAGAACGATACAAATGCCGTTTAACGGCCCTCGTGTCGTTTCATTGAGTTCTTCAATATTTTGCTTATTTTCCAAAGCAACGACATCAAACACTGGATCCCCTAACTTAAGAAATTCGAAAAATCTGATCATGTTACAAAAAGCGATTGAATTAACATAGATTAGATGATATTGAGTTAGTGAAATCACAAGTCATTATGTTGATTTGTTATAAAATATAATTAAAATTAATGAGCATGTCTCAACTTTTGTAAGCGAGATATTCATTTTACAACAATGAGTTCAACGTATTGGTTTTCGAGGGTATGGATGAGTCATGACTGCTTAAACTCATGTTTATAGACAGAATGGTAATGGCCTCTGTGCCGTTCAATTGATTTCTCCATCTCGAAACGAGTATTCCTTCAATCGGCTTTTGAGTCGCCTAGTTCCATATCAAAATGAGTATTTCGCAGTAAGCAAGGGAGGAGTTGCCTCGTTTTCTCCTTACATGTTTATGCCAAAGGCTTTTGAAGTGCAGTCGTCACATAATTTTACTGGATTGAAGATTATGAAAGGATGAAGAAGAAGTTAATTTAAAAAATGGAGAATTAAGGTCTTATAGTGAACTGACGGATAAATAAGAAATTGAGTGAGTTTTGAGTTAATAACTGGAGGGTAATATTATCGGTCAAAGTCATTTATCCAAAAACATTACCTGACTCGGCTATTTCCCAACTCAATAAAGTTAAATGTACATACTTTGTTCACATTAAATTTTACATCCCCTCACGTGGGAGTGTGCCCACATTCGCGACTCCCACCCCAATGTGAGGAGACGTGATACTTCATGTGAACCAAGTGTCTACATCTAGCATGTTCTTCCCAAATTCCCCTTAATTCTTTCTCGGAACTGTACAACATACCGCAAATAAAAGTGTGCATAGTAATACATATTTGGAATCAGTACAAACATATTTTAACTTCATATCCATCCCTACAAAAAACAGGTCTAATTTGGATCATGGCATGAAGGTCGACAATTAGGAAGATACGTAAAACGTGCAGATGAATATGAAAATAGAGAAAAATTGGTGATGCCTTGGACGTTTTAGAGTGAATACGCTGCTGGTGTTGTGGCCCCCATTTTTCACAACATATTTTTCTTTTAACTCATTTATATGTATAATAGGAACCATTATTTTAATGAATTTTTCAATCACGCATTATTCAAATCTTCTATAAAATCTGAGGACCAAATGTAAATAAAAGTCGACACATTTGTTTACGTCTATGTGAGTCGACAGATTTTGATACATTGATCTTGACATCACCTTTTATGATTAATTATCAAATTTTTGAACATATGTAGGTGTCAACCAAAGTGTACACTTTGTGTGTACAAGTAACTTAATCCAAAATCTAATAAGTCCTTGTTTGAATCCTAAAAATTCATATTTTCAAAATTCATTTTCAACAACACATTCTCGAATAAAATAATTTTATATATAAATTGATTTTTTAATTACTTTTTAAACACTCATTTTTTCAAAAAATCACTATTCAAAAAATACATTGCTCTCCAAAATAGGGCTCAAACAAATTTTATCAAAAATAGATAGGGCAAAGTGTGTCAATTAAACAATATCACATATGTATAACACTTTCACTTGTGTTGCATTAACGTAATAATTTAGCCGTCGAAGCTTTTTGAAATAATAAGTTGATAAATCTTATAAAATGTGCGGTTAAATATTGTAAGTCCAATGAAATGTATGAATAAAAATGAATTTGACTACCTTATAATCTAAAAAAGTTGTCAATCAGGAGCTTGATTGAAAAGATTTTCAAAGTTCGATAAAGTGAAAATGTATAAATGAATCTAAAGTGGCATAATTTGTCCAACTATTTCATTGTAGAAAATATTATTTCGCCAACTTTAATCCTAACTTTTGTTTGGCGAAAATTAAAAATTAGACTTTTAATAAATTTTAATAAAAAATGATGAAACGTGTGATTGAAAAATTGTTGATCTCATGAAATATATGACTAAAAATTAATTATTGATTTTAATTTAGATTAAAATCTGAATTTTAATTTTCACCAAACAGAAGCCTAAATATAGCCAACTTTTTGCCCCCTTTCTCATTCTCATTTTTCTTCTTTATCTTATTTTTAACCACACATTATTCAAAAAAATAGTATTTCAAACATTAAAAACTGAAAGAAAAGCGGCTAAATGTGTTGATAATATGTTGGTTAAACTAGTGATTTATAAAGAAAATTCTTATTGTAAATCATCATTTACATAATTTTTTATAGATTGACGATGTGTTAAGAAGAAATTGGGAAATTAGGAATTTTTTTATTTGATTGATGAGATTTCAACCTAATCAAGTCTCATCACATTATCTATTAATAAATAAATTTTTAAGTTATAATGTATACGTAGCACAAACGAATTTATAATTGAGACGGTTCTAAAAATTATGATATCAAACATGTAATGAACAAAGTTGAGATAACCAATAAAAAATAATCATTGATTTAGCCCCGTTTGACCCCCGTTATTTTTTTATTAAATTATAATTTATTTTTTTTATTTCTTCTTATCAACTATATATTATTCAATAAAATAATATTTTACGTTATGTCCAAAAATTTTCATTCCATTTTAACACACGTTCTTAAAAAAAAAAGTTACTATTCTTCTCCTTATAATGCGAATTAATGAGGCCAAATTCAAAACCAAGAAAAGTAACAGCGTGGGCCTCATTTCTAGCTCCACTTCCCTTCGCCTACTCCTCGCCACCCACCCCCATCTCAAATCTGGCGGGGAAACTTCAAAATTCACAAACCCATTTAGAGGGAAACTCAAAATCTTCAAAAAGTTTCAAAATATTCCATTAATTCGGATAGTAATAATTTAATCTATTTATATACGTCTCTGTGCAGTGCAGATTTTCGAGTTCTTCACAAGAGTAGTAGTATACTGTTCGACGAAATTCCTTAGAGAGTAGAATCTTGAAGATTGCCAGAAAAAATGTATGTGGTGAAAAGGGATGGGAGGCAGGAGGCGGTTCACTTCGACAAGATAACGGCACGGCTGAAGAAGCTGAGTTATGGGCTGAGCAGTGAACACTGTGATCCGGTGCTTGTGGCGCAGAAGGTCTGTGCAGGGGTCTACAAGGGCGTTACCACTAGTCAGCTTGATGAGTTGGCTGCCGAGACTGCAGCTGCCATGACGGCCAACCACCCTGACTATGCTTCTGTGAGTTCATCGTTTTCATTTTAAACCCTTTGTATGTTATTAATTTATGATTCTGAGTTTTGGATCTTTCTAATTTCTGTTGGATTTGATAGCTTTATTTATTTTTTCGATTTCATATTATGTATCCATGTCTCCTTTTAATTTGTTTTCTTTTGCCTCTCGGATTTTTATTGGTACTTTGTTATGCGTAGAGTTAATTTAATCAATGATCACTGGACTTTGCTATAGGTCATCACTTGCTCATCAAAATTCAAAAGCAAAATTCAATGAGCAACATGTAACTTTTATAGATCGATGAGCAAGTAGTAATTATAGCAAAGTTCAGTGACCATTTATTAAATTAACTCGTTATGCATATACAAAAATTCTGTTTTTTTGTTGTTGTGCAATATTCTTTCATAATTCTCAATTCCTTGACTGTAATTATCTCTACCAAAATGTAAATGGAAGCAAATTTGTTGTCTGGATAAATTTGAGGTTAATGTTGAGGAATGTTGGGTTTCATTTGATGAAAATGGTGCAGTTGGCAGCGAGGATTGCCGTTTCAAATTTGCACAAGAACACAAAGAAATCATTTTCTGAGACGTAAGTACTCTTACAATTACGTACAAACACAGCCAGCCCATATTTGTTCTTTAATACATCCCTATATGTAGATCGTGGTTCACGATGGTAATAAGATTCTAAGGTGGTCTTGATTTGTGTTATTTTGGCAGGATTAAAGACATGTACAGCCATGTGAGCGAGCGATCGGGACTAAAGGCTCCTTTGATTGCAGATGATGTTTATGAGATAATAATGAAGGTATTTCCACTTTCAGTGGATATTGGATTGATATTAATTTTCCACTGCATCAATATGGTTGAAGATCTTAATTTGAAACTAAAGTTTCTGTACAGTCTCTTGAAATAGTTTATGAATATATTATAGAACTTCTACAAAGTTGAATTGCTTAGAAAGAGGAAATCAAAGAAAAGGGATACAAACAATGGTTGTTACATATATATAATGGCTTACATACACGTGATGACATATGATTTGGTTAGAATTTTTCCAACCAAACAAAAAATAAATAAATTTCTACTTTTTTTTGACATCTCATCTATACATAAATTATTATGTAACTACATTATGTACAATTAGCATTATTTATACAGACATTGAATTTGTTTTATCGATAAGTTCTCAAACTTGAGATCCCAATGATTGTGCCTTGGATTTTTATTTCCAGCTTGTTGCTAATACATTTTTTTTTTTTTTTTTTCAGAATTCTGCTCGTCTTGATAGTGAGATCATATATGACAGAGACTTTGATTATGATTTCTTTGGTTTTAAAACTCTCGAGAGATCGTATCTCTTAAAGATCAGAGGGAAGGTTGTTGAAAGGCCTCAACACATGTTGATGAGGGTTTCTGTTGGGATCCACAAGGATGATATAGATGCAGCTATCAAAACATATCATCTATTGTCTCAGCGATGGTTTACACATGCATCTCCTACACTTTTTAATGCTGGAACACCAAGGCCACAAGTATGATANTTTTTCAGAATTCTGCTCGTCTTGATAGTGAGATCATATATGACAGAGACTTTGATTATGATTTCTTTGGTTTTAAAACTCTCGAGAGATCGTATCTCTTAAAGATCAGAGGGAAGGTTGTTGAAAGGCCTCAACACATGTTGATGAGGGTTTCTGTTGGGATCCACAAGGATGATATAGATGCAGCTATCAAAACATATCATCTATTGTCTCAGCGATGGTTTACACATGCATCTCCTACACTTTTTAATGCTGGAACACCAAGGCCACAAGTATGATAATTTTTGATTGCTACTAAACACTTGCATTTTCGTTGATATTACAGCTAATTGTTTAGATTACTTGTGTGTGAGAATTTTGTAGTTGATGATCACTGTGGTGTATTTGTCACTAATAAGTTCTCTCTTATGTCTCACAGCTGAGCAGCTGTTTCTTGATATGTATGAAAGAAGATAGCATCGAGGGCATTTATGATACTCTGAAAGAGTGTGCTGTTATCAGTAAATCAGCTGGGGGAATTGGTGTCTCTGTTCATAACATCCGTGCTACTGGAAGTTACATTCGTGGAACGAATGGGGCATCCAATGGCATTGTTCCAATGCTGCGAGTGTTCAATGACACGGCTAGATATGTTGATCAGGGAGGTGGCAAGAGGAAAGGTTAGCTACTATGCATTTCTTCTTTTGTTGTTGATGTTTTTGTGATGCTCTCTTTTGATTTCTTATGTCCTTTCTGTGATGAGAATAGGTGCTTTTGCTGTGTATCTTGAACCGTGGCATGCAGATATCTTTGAGTTTCTTGATTTAAGGAAAAACCATGGAAAGGTACTAGAAGCTAGCAATGCACATATGCATTTTCTTAGTGTTCAAATCATTTTCTGTTTTTGTCAATCCATTTCATTCATTACATGAAGGTTTAAAGTTTCTCTCCGTCCCATCTTTTGCAGGAAGAGCACCGTGCCAGAGATCTTTTTTATGCTCTTTGGGTGCCTGATTTATTTATGCAGAGAGTCCAATCTAATGGACAATGGTCATTGTTTTGTCCAAATGAGGCTCCTGGATTGGCTGATTGTTGGGGTGAAGAGTTTGAGACTTTGTACACACAATATGAGAAACAGGTGAAGCAAGTTAATTCAATGCACATCAATTATGCATTCTGTTTCACATATAACATGTATAAAATTTTCATTTTTTTGGCTCAGGGCAAAGCTAAGAAGGTTGTCCAGGCACAGAACCTTTGGTTTGAAATCTTAAAATCCCAGATTGAAACTGGAACTCCTTATATGCTGTATAAGGTGACCCCGATAACCCCATCATTGTTCTTTATAGTTTTATTTGTGGTTTTTCTGATTGCATTTTTTCTTATTGTTAACCTTTTTGGTTTTACTCTTCATTTTCCAGGACACTTGCAACAAAAAAAGCAACCAGCAGAATTTGGGAACCATTAAATCCTCTAACTTGTGCACTGAGATAATTGAATACACAAGTCCAACTGAAACTGCTGTATGCAATCTAGCATCAATTGCTCTACCACGATATGTTAGGGAGAAGGTTGTTAAATGGCATATATATTGGAAGAATTAGTCTTTTCTGTCCTTCATTTTCTCTATTTATTTATTTATTTATTTACATTTCTTTTTTGACAGGGAGTGCCCATGGAAGCACAACCGTCAAAGCTTGTAGGCAGTATAGGGTGTAAAAACCGATACTTTGATTTTGACAAGCTGGCTGAGGTTTGATATACTATACTTAAAAATTACCAAGATTATTAGTTTCAATCACATGACATGCAAAGACTTGAGTAATTATCTTGATGTTTGATTTTTGACTCTGTTTTAATTGTTCTGTTTGGTAGGTCACTGCATTAGTAACTACAAACCTTAACAAGATAATTGATGTCAATTATTACCCTGTTGAAACTGCAAAAAGATCTAATATGCGACACAGGCCAATAGGGATCGGGGTTCAGGGTCTTGCAGACACTTTCATTTTGCTTGGCATGGCATTTGATTCTCCTGAGGTGAAGTTACTTCGCTAATCTAATTGCTCTTTCACGTCTATGCCAAATGACTTGGATCTAATTGTACCTTAACTTCAACTGCAGGCTCAAAAGTTGAACAAGGACATATTTGAGACCATATACTACCATGCTTTAAAAGCTTCATCTGAATTAGCTTCAAAAGAAGGTGCATATGAGACATATATTGGCAGTCCGGTGAGCAAGGTGAGATTGAGTAGCTTTTCTTGATAACTTTTTGCTTCTAGACATGTTTGAATATGTAATTTTTCCTACAAACATTTTTTTTTTTTTTTGAAAGTTAGGAAACTCTTACTCTAAAAATAGCTACACTTGGTTATCACTGTTTGATTAAGTTGCATCTGTACCTTTCAGGGAATTCTTCAGCCAGACATGTGGGGAGTGAAGCCTTCAGATAGATGGGATTGGGATGCTCTCCGAGAAATGATAATGGAAAATGGAGTAAGAAATTCACTTCTTGTGGCACCTATGCCCACTGCTTCGACCAGCCAGATTCTTGGGAATAATGAGTGCTTTGAGCCATATACTTCCAATATCTACAGTCGCCGCGTTTTAAGGTTCTTTGTTCATTAACATTAATTTACCTCCTCCCAATTTGAATTTGTTTTTTTGCCATCTGACTTTCAAGTAACGGTTGCTCTTTCAGTGGTGAGTTTGTTGTGGTGAACAAACATCTTCTTCATGATTTGACTGAGATGGGTCTTTGGTCGCCTGCTTTTAAGAACAGGATAATCTATGAGGATGGTTCTGTTCAGAAAATCCTAGAGATTCCCGAAGAACTTAAAGTTATTTACAAGTATGCATTTACAGTTTAGAAGTCTCTTGTTATACTTTTTATTGCCAATGTTAATTTGATTTGTTTGTTTATCAGGACTGTTTGGGAGATCAAACAACGAATATTGGTTGACATGGCTGTTGACCGTGGATGCTTCATAGACCAGAGTCAAAGCCTCAACATTCACATGGATCAGCCTAATTTTGGAAAGCTTACTTCTCTGCACTTCCATGCCTGGTCAAGGGTAAGAATACCGGTTTAGATTAGCATTTTGCATTTTTTTGGAGAAGCATCCCATGTTTTTGGAGCAATTCTAGAATGTAAAGGTGCACTAAACTGGTGTGGAAAGCATGTTTGGCTAAGCTTTAAAAAGAAAGTAAAATCTACTTTTAATCTTCTATTTGTGAAATATAATTTCAAAAGATATTTGATTTGAGTGGAGAGTGAGGAACAAAGACCTCAAGCTAGCCCACCTTTGGCAAAAGGTTCTGTTTCGTAAGGCTCAGCAAAGATCAAATTCTGTGTTTGACTATGATTGGGCCGTATAATTTCCCTCCCTCGTCAACCTTCAAATGATTCTGTTCCCAGTTAATTGCACCTGCAACCCTTTGTTTTGCCTGCCTTCCTAGCCGTTGAAACACATAAGCAAGATTTTCTTTATTAACAATTTTTTTTCTAGCAAGTCTTAACTTACTTTCTTAAAAAGTAACTTTTAAGCTTAGCCAAATATGCTCCTAGGATTTGATTTCTTAGGGCTTATGACTTCCCTCCTTTGTGTTTGTTGCCTACGGGTGTAAACCTGTGCCCGTTGTCTCTGCTAGGTCTCACTTTTCTGAGAAAGTGGCCTGCCCTGCTTTACACCTTAGTTTTGCTTGCGCCCTGATTTTTATTCTTGTATCTGGACTTGAAGGGTTTGAAGACCGGTATGTACTATCTAAGATCACGTGCTGCAGCCGATGCTATCAAATTCACTGTTGACACTTCAACGATAAAGGTTGACACTGTTCAAGGCTGTAATCATCGTCCGAATTAATTTACAGTTGTACTAAGTAATTTGTGGCTTTGTACATCTGTTTGTAGGATAAGCCCAAGGTGGTAGCTGATGATGAAAATAATAATATGGCACAAATGGTCTGTTCTTTAACTAACCGGGATGAGTGCTTGGCTTGTGGAAGTTAGAGCTTCAAAAGCAAACATTCTGTCCGTTGGAGTTTGCTGAGGATTCCTTCTCTAGATGCTAAGAATGATGTGTGCTACGTCGAGAGGCATTTTCGGTCATTGAGATATTATACTTGACATTTGTGCTTCACGGCCGTTGAAAAGGTTGATCATCAGATGCTTACATTGGTGCAACTTAATGTATAGGTCCTAGTCGATTCACTTTAGAAGAAAATTATAGGTATTTGTTAACAACTTCTAATTTATGCTTTCTTCACTGTATTTTTTGCCGTGTGCTTCGATCTAAGGTTATGAGAAATGGGAAGCAATTCGATTTCTGAAATTTGTGATAATGTTTTGCTTTTCAATGTTATTAAGAGCTT
Source organism: Fraxinus xanthoxyloides (assembly GCA_903798325.1). Lineage (NCBI taxonomy): Eukaryota > Viridiplantae > Streptophyta > Magnoliopsida > Lamiales > Oleaceae > Fraxinus > Fraxinus xanthoxyloides. Next base: position 748 of record CAIGRL010117665.1, on the reverse strand, counting down.
TTCAGCAAAGGGCATCCCTTTTAAAGTGCTTATTTTAAAACGAGCAGTGCATTTTCCTAATAGAGGTAATTAGGCCCACTACCCTCTAAAAATGACAAATTGGAAAACTACCCCCGAAACTAAATCAAATCCTTTAATCGTAAATAATACGCTCAATACCCCCAACCAAAACCACGGAAACGTCAAACCAGAAGCTATAAATCCGACCAAAACTTCCACCACCAGATCTTGAGTTTGCTTCCTTGACGCGTTCTTCTCTCTCGCTTGCTATCTCGTTTGTCTTTGTTCTTGGGCCTGTTTGTGCTAATTTGTTTTCAAATTTGTGGCCGATTTAGTTGCAGAGTTTGTTATCATAGGGAAAGATAGAATGCAAGTCGTTGAATTTGATTAGTGGGGACATTTGGATTTTCTCCAACACCTTAGGTGCTATATATATGGATCAGTTGAGCTATTTTTCTTTGGGGTTGGATTCATCAATGCCATTGTCACACCATTCTTGTAAGATTTATTTCTAATTCACTGTTCAATATTTATATTCTATCTCTACTATGTGAATTCCAAGTTTATTCACCACCTAAAGGATAAAATCTGCACACTGATTTTGTGTTTTACTTTGTTCTCACTTTTATTTGATAAGAAAATATCAATGCATGATGTTAACTAAGTTCTTTATATTTGAAAGTACGGAGTGTGTTAGCTTGTCTTTATGTTGGTTGCTCCAGCGAGAAACACTAATATGGGGGTTGCT
>CAIGRL010117655.1:0-10995 GCA_903798325.1 Fraxinus xanthoxyloides | reverse complement strand
CTCTCTTGCGAGGGGGTCTGTACACCGGGGTGTTATCCCCGGTGTATAAACAACATTTTCATTGACATAATAAGTGGGAAAAATTTAATAAGAGTATATTGGTAAACGAACACATCAAAATATATTAAATTATGAAACGGGCCTATATATTTGGGACAAGAGAAAAAAGAAACACAACCTATATAATTGGGACGGAGGAAGTAGATAATAAATAATAATTAAGCGGGCCCACTTGCTTAGCTGTTTATTCAATACTATTTAATTTTTTTAAACTTTAATGAATCAAAGAGTTGAAATAATTATTATGTGAGTAAATAAATATTTTTTATCTTAAGTAAATAATTATTAGAAATGGACCCTTTGTTGGATTGAAGTCACCTGCCGCTTCAATGCATTAACTGTATATTTACTAAGAAAAACCCTCGAATGAAATGGGTGGCAAGTTTCTGACCGTTGACTGAACATGGAGTATTGTTTTTTTATTCAATAAAGTAAGATTGAGATCCCAATTTGTGCTTTGATGAGTCGTATGTATGAATGACCAAATTATGTGTAGGCTAATGATGTATTTGATTGTAACAGGTTCTTGAATGCTGGGATTTTTGGAAATGGAACAGAATCTTGTCACACACTGCCACATTCAGCAACAAGAGCAGCCATGCTTGTTAGGATCAATACACTTCTCCAAGGATATTCCGGTATTAGATTCGAAATCTTGGAGGCCATTACAAAGTTCCTTAATAACAACATAACTCCGTGCTTACCTCTCCGTGGCACGATCAGTGCATCCGGTGATCTTGTCCCGTTATCCTACATTGCCGGATTACTTACAGGCCGACCCAATTCCAAGGCTGTAGGGCCTACCGGAGAAACCATGACGGCCGAGGAGGCCTTCAAGCTTGCCGGTGTCAATGGAGGCTTTTTCGAGTTGCAGCCTAAGGAAGGCCTTGCACTTGTCAATGGAACAGCAGTTGGCTCTGGATTGGCTTCAATTGTACTTTTTGAGACCAATGTTCTTGTTGTGATGTCTGAAGTTCTGTCAGCAATTTTCGCGGAAGTGATGAATGGGAAACCTGAATTTACCGATCATTTGACGCACAAATTGAAACACCATCCTGGCCAAATTGAGGCTGCTGCTGTGATGGAATACATTTTGGATGGAAGCTCCTATGTGAAGGCTGCTCAGAAACTACATGAAATGGATCCCTTGCAGAAACCAAAACAGGATCGATATGCTCTCCGAACATCACCCCAATGGCTCGGTCCACAAATCGAAGTGATTCGTGCTGCAACTAAAATGATCGAGAGGGAAATCAATTCGGTAAATGATAATCCCTTGATTGACGTTTCAAGGAACAAGGCTTTACACGGTGGCAACTTCCAGGGGACACCTATTGGAGTCTCCATGGACAATGCTAGATTAGCCATTGCATCAATTGGGAAACTGATGTTTGCTCAATTTTCTGAACTTGTCAATGATTTCTACAATAATGGATTGCCATCTAACCTATCTGGAGGGAGAAATCCTAGCTTGGACTATGGTTTCAAGGGGGCTGAAATTGCTATGGCTTCTTACTGTTCAGAACTCCAATTCTTGGCAAATCCTGTCACCAACCACGTCCAAAGCGCCGAGCAACACAATCAAGACGTGAACTCTTTGGGTTTGATTTCCTCGAGAAAAACAACCGAGGCTGTTGATATCTTGAAGCTTATGTCATCCACATATCTAACTGCACTGTGTCAAGCAATTGATTTGAGGCACTTGGAGGAGAATTTGAGGAACGCTGTTAAGAATACAGTTAGCCAAGTTGCTAAGAAAACACTAACAGTGGGTGTTAATGGGCAACTCCATCCATCAAGATTCTGTGAGAAGGATTTGCTTCGTATGGTGGATCGCGAATATGTTTTTGCTTATATTGATGATCCCTGCAGCGCAACCTACCCGTTGATGCAAAAACTCAGGCAAGTTCTTGTTGAGCACGCGATGAAAAATGGTGAAACTGAAAAGGAAGCCAACACGTCCATCTTCCAAAAGATTGGAGCATTTGAAGATGAATTAAATGCCCTTTTGCCCAAAGAAGTCGAGAGTGCAAGAACTGCCCTCGAGAGTGGAAATCCAGCTATTCCCAACCGGATTAAGGAATGCCGATCCTATCCACTGTACAAGTTTGTAAGGGAGGAACTGGGAACCGAGTTGCTGACTGGAGAGAAGGTTACCTCGCCAGGCGAGGCGTGCGACAAGGTGTTCACAGCTATGAGCAAGGGTCTGATCATTGATCCATTGCTGGAATGCCTCAATGGCTGGAATGGTGAACCTCTTCCAATCAGCTAATTCAAATTTTTTTTGTGGTTTTCTAGTTATCTATACATGTTCTTGCTTTTATATTACTGTTCTTAGCATTTGTGACTATTGAATTCTGTAACAAGACTTTGGGACTAAAACTTCCTATTCCCATGCATTGGTTTGTGAACAAATGGTGTTGATATAAGAAGATTTTGTCATTGTCATTTTTAGAGTAACGAGTAATTATGTGCCTTGAGAATGTTGAGATACGACGGTGAAATTTCGTTCTTAACTAAACACTCGCATGTTATGTCATCACGTGGCACTCCGTAATCGAAAAAGTAAAAAGTGTATAACGAAGAGTGTGCTTTCTAACAACTTTAAACAACATATATTTGATATTGTGACTACAATTATATCTCATGTTGGCTTATTCGGGATTCACAACATTTTGAGATTCTTTAAATTTCAAATTTTAAATGCCTATTTAAATCAAAGTACCCAGTTCGAAATATTCGAGCAACTTCAGGTTTCTAAAAAATTCGAGATTTTGTCACCAATCAATATTTTTGAAGAAATTCAAACATTTAGACTACAACTCTACATTTACAACAAAATTCTATGTTTGAGTCCTCGTGTGTATAATCCAATGTTTGATTTACTACAACGCAATTTTCGAGATTTCAATTCAATTTTTAAGCATTAGATTAAATATAATTTTTTTTTTTCTAATGAGTATTATTCATTTATGAATAGTATGTCACTTGCAATTTTTTTTCTTGAAAGCTGTTGATTTCGCCTCAAGGCAGGTGCACCAACCATTTGTACAATGTAATTTTAGTCATAACAAGAATTTGACCATAAAATGACATAAAAATGATTACATGGCTCCGTTTGATTGTAAAGATGAAATTTAAGTGAAAAGAAAATGAATTACATGAAATTGAATTGCTTAGAATTTGTTTTATTTTGAATTGTAATTAATTGTGTTTGATTGATATAATTTTCCACTTGGAAAATGTTGACAGTTTGGTGTCCGTTTAGTTTCGTTTTTCATGGAAATTGTCCATTTAATTGATAGTTTTTTTTATTATTAGGTCTAGAATTTGTTTCAATTGTAAATAATAATAATAATAATTTTTAAATTTTTAAAAAAAATTATCATACCCAATATCATTCGTTTGACTCTTTTTTGTATGGAAATTATCAATAAAAGTGATAAATATTTTTTAGCATCGTGTCTAGAATTTTTTTCTAATTACCAAAAAAAAAAAAACTGAAAAATCAATTTCCAACAAACACATTTTCCTTGGTTTTCAAAACAAAGGAAAATGTGAGTGTGTGAGCCAAACTAAGAAAATGAATTCCATGAAAAAAAAAGTGTATCAAACAATGCAAAAGTAGAAGTTGGAATTTGTTTTCCATTTTTCATGAAAAGTTCTGCACAATTAAACAGGACCTTAGATTTACTCACTTCTCAAAATCTAATTAGCTTCTTAAGATTGCTTACTCCTCATCCCATAAATATAAGTTTGTTTTTATTTTCACTCAAATTAAAAAAATAAAATCAATATTACAATATAAATGAAAATATAAAATATTTTTTTTTTCCCTAATGCACATCTACATTAAACAATTATTTAAATAAATAGTTCATATATATTAATAGAGTAATGCTATTTATTATCATGATGATGAAATATCGGTGATGTGCCCAATCCTATGCCCAACAGCGTAAAAGACAGGACTACCATTTACTAGACACGTGCCAATCTCCCATTGGTCAAATTAAAGCCGTTGACCCTTCTTTGTCCAGCCAGACATTCTCTGCTTCGCACTTGTAAACATATTACACAATATTCCATAATATAAATACCGCAATTTGTTACTTGATTTGATTGATTGAATAATCGTGGTCCGTCAATGGCATTGCAAATTGTGAAACGAGTTGCTCGTAACCTACATCTACTCCTCCTCCTTTCCAAACCCTACCATTTTCAATAGGACCTTCTCCTCCGAATCCAATCTGATCCGCGCTACTCTCTTCCCCGGCGATGGTATCGGCCCCGAAATCGCTGAATCCGTGAAACAGGTCCATTCAAGCTTATCAATCTGACTGTATGTACACCGTTCCTTATCCGCTCAATGTTTTTACCCGTGGAGCTGAGTGAGCCTTGAAAGAACATGGTTTTGGCGTTTGATGTGTTTCTGGAGAGTTATGTGCTGTATTATGTTGAATTTTCGATTTTTATGGAGACGTTTTATTCGATGTCTAATTTTTTAATCTACAAACTTATCATTCAGTATCTAAATAGTCTTATAGTTGAGTGAATGTGAAAAATGTGACCAGTGGTGGGTCCAAGATTTGGATGCAATACACAACATAACTGTGGGTTACAATTTTTTACTTGGTGGACTTTTATTTTCCGAGGAACGTATCCAGAAAGCAATTCTATATTAATGGAGTAATATAAAGAAACTTTGGGTTGGGTGGTGGGGGCCAAAATGACCTGAATTCACATCAAGATTCAAGAGTCCTTGGCAAGCTGCTGTTGGTTATGCTGTACCAGTACAAATATTATTCTTTTCTTTTCCTTTTTCTGTATGATGTAGGATTGAGGTTCACTTTAGGTAGTTCATGAAAGTGAACTTCTGCATTGGACTCTATAAGCATGGATCTGTTCCGGCGATACTGTACTTGAATTACCAGTAGTTAATATTTCTAAACGGAAATCTTTGAGGTCTTTCTGTAAACTTTAGTTTCTATTTCTAAACGGAAATATGTAAGGTCTTTCTCTAACATCCGCTTGAATATCTTTCTTAGGCATAAAGGATTGGCAGCATGTGAATTTTCCAAGAAAAATTCAGTCGAATAGTTTATAGTTTTCCATGAATCCGTTGTGTTGGATACTAGTTTTAACTGTGCTAAACATGGGGATCGGCCACTCGCTAAATAAGCTGGTTTCTCAATGTTTAGAGTTTATCTGCGTTTGAACCAAAATTTCTTATTTATTTTAGTGATATGTCATCCTTTTTTTGGCACACCTGTCTTAGAATTACAAGCTGTGCGTCATATGGCCATGGGCATTTTTTCTACTATATTAAATCTATCCATGACACTCTTCCTACAAGCTTTTTTTGTGCCAATTATATAAGCCAACTGGCCCTAAGACGGTTTTATGAAAATTCAGGTATTCAGAACTACTGGTGTGCCGATTGAGTGGGAAGAACACTATGTGGGGACGGAGATAGATCCAAGAACCCAGAGTTTTTTAACATGGGAAAGTCTTGAATCTGTGCGACGAAACAAGGTTGGTTTGAAAGGGCCAATGGCCACACCAATTGGGAAAGGCCATCGCTCTCTTAATCTTACCTTGAGGAAGGAGCTCAATCTATATGCCAACGTTAGGCCCTGCTATAGCCTACCAGGGTACAAAACTAAGTACGATGATGTAAATCTCATCACAATCCGTGAAAACACTGAAGGAGAGTACAGTGGACTTGAACATCAAGTATGTTTATTTGCAGAGCACTTACATTATTGAATAAGAAAATGAAACTCAGAGTTTGATTTCCTTGCATTTGTAGGTGGTGAGGGGTGTTGTTGAAAGTCTAAAGATTATTACACGTCAAGCAAGTTTGAGGGTTGCAGAGTATGCATTCTACTATGCCAAGACTCATGGAAGAGAAAGGGTATCTGCAATACACAAAGCTAACATTATGCAGAAAACTGATGGTCTTTTCCTCAAGGTCTAACTTCGGATAAAAGCTTGAGTATGGTCTTATTTTTCTAATGTTTAAACCTGTTAATTTCCTTTTTTTTTACCTCGCAGTGTTGTCGTGAGGTTGCAGAAAAGTACCCTGAAATAGTATATGAAGAAGTCATCATTGACAATTGCTGTATGATGGTATCGAAGATTATCCATTTCTTTGTTTGCAATTTTAAGTTGTTGCAAGCTGATAACTTTGAACAAGCTTAAGGAAGCTTGTTTGCATCAATTTGCTTCAATATTGTTAACAATGCGATCACATTGAAGATGCCCTGTATTTCCCTTCTAAATTCATAAGAAGAAAGTTGAAGCTATGTTTTAGTTAACCGTTTCTCTTTCTGTGTACAGCTTGTGAAGAATCCAGCACTTTTTGACGTGCTGGTGATGCCTAATCTTTACGGTGATATCATCAGCGACCTTTGTGCTGGTTTGATTGGAGGCTTGGGCTTAACACCAAGGTACATCCAACTTATTGGTCTCTTAAAGTTCACTTCATCAACTATTCTTACTCGACTGTTCTCCTCCACACAGCTGCAATATTGGCGAGGGAGATATTGCTCTTGCTGAGGCTGTGCATGGTTCTGCCCCTGATATCGCTGGAAAGGTTTGCATCTAAGAAACTCTAATTCTTCACTCCTGGTTATATTTTGCTCCATAATCTAATAGTGCTAATTGTTCATTTATGTGTGACGTTCTCTGTTGGATTTTATCACCTTTTGAATCAGTTATGTGGCTGTAGTGTCTTTGTTTTATGAACTTGGTTGTCGGTAGGTATGCTGACATGAACTTATCTATTCATCGGAAATGCTTCGGGTTTAGATCCTGTAATTGCATATGTTATTGCTCAGTTCATGTTTACTAAAAAATAAGTTTTCTATAGACAAATGACAATGTTTCCTGTTTTGTGGAATTCTCTACCTCTCTCTGCTGTGTTTCTGAAGTTGGTTAACAGTAAGAAAGGTTTGCGGTAGTTCAGTCCACTTGATTAAAAGGGAAGGTAACTTGGGGAGTTAAACATATCATTTTGTGCTCGTTTGTATTTTATTTGGATAAATGCGGAGGAAAGACACGGTTGAATATAGCTTATTAACGAGAGACTACCAAGATGAGGTTGTGTGATAATATTCTTGCTTGTGGTGAGTTGTAGAGTTAGCTGTTTGGTTGAGTTCTTTTAATGTATTTATTTGTTTGACACTGTTTGATACTTTGGTTACCCCTTTTTGTAAACTTCGACTTCATTTCTACTCAATCTGTTTAATTTTAATGTTAAAACTGCTTATTTATTAGTCATCTAATGTTATTGAGTCCATGTAGAATTTGGCAAATCCAACTGCTTTGCTTTTGAGTGCTGTCACAATGTTGCGCCATCTGGAGCTCCACGATAAAGCCGATAGAATCCAGGATGCTATCTTGAAAACGATTGCCGAAGGAAAGTATAGAACAGCCGATCTTGGTGGTAAATCAGCAACAACCGATCTCACCAAGGCAATTTGCGACCACATCTGAGCAGTGTTTGGCAAGTGTATATTTGTTTTTTTTTTCCCAACAGGTTCAACAGGAAGTTGTTTCCAGCATTATTTCTTACAAAAACGATTCCCATTAGTTGTTGAAGAAGCAGATGCCATCAACTTATGGCTTCTTAAAAGGAACGTCCACTTATGTTGCTTACCAAAGAGAACTAAGTCATTTAGGGGTTCATGATATTCTTGGGGATTTGTTAAATCTTTCTTAAAATGATGGAAAGTAATTAATTTGTTGAAAGAATTCCTCATTTGCACTCATTCTTTCATTTGCAGATATTGGTACTCTCTACCTCCTGTAAACTTCTTTTTTTATATCTTTTTAGCATAATATTAGAAGAATTTTCCTTGGGATCCCTTCTTGTAATATCGGGTTGGCAAATTTTTGTGTATATGAAAATGTTAGTGTAAGCCAAAGACTGATGCTGGATAGGGTTGATTAGGGATTGAAGGAAAGATAGAAAGCGTTATTGTACGTCAATGAGAATAACTAGATGGACAAAACAATTATTTGGGATCGTATCTAATTATCGGATGAGGATGGAATACATACACTATATTTTAGCTTCTGCGATTTTATATATTTCAAGAGTGCAGTCTTTTATCTCCAATGAAAAAAAGATTAATAATTAGATCGAGTGATTTAGGATCCATTAGGTGGGATTTAATTATAAGAGTTTGGAAAATGTATGTCCAAATAGGTCTATTTGGTAGCACTATAAAGTTTTTGGACTCAACTACAATTGATATGAAAGATTGAAAGTTTTTGACATAATTGTAGTTTTGATTAAAGCTTATGGAGATTAATGTTTGTGGACTACACTTGGCATTAAGTCAATTATGACATAATTAGACTTGGACATTGGGGTTCATTTATCTATATAGAGATGGAGTCATGGAGATAGTGCCCACAACATTACAAGAAGGATTATATCACTATACCAAAAAGAATTAACAGATGCAGTGACATATGAAGTGATGACAGAAAATGATTAGATGAAAATGTTGATTGTGTTTTAAACAATTCAATTATCATGTCAATTTTTCTGGGATGTAGCGTGATTTTTACAAGAAACCTTAGGTGCCATTTGAGAGAGAAGAAAAAAGGGAAACAATTGTTTTCTTAGTTTTTGATCTAGTTGAAAAGGTATCCACATGACTGTCTAATCTATACTTTGGAGAAAATAGAAAACTTGAAGATTAGGAGCGTCAAGTACTTAAGAGCTTGTTTGGTACCAATTTTAATCCAATTAAAATTGAAAATATAGTCGTTATTGGATCTCACTCATTTAATAAAAATCAACATTAACGTCTAATTTTTCAATTTTAATCAGATATTAATCTCTACCAAACATATTCTAAATTAAATTAATCAGAAAAAAGTTCGTGAATCTGATTCAATCAAAACATCTAACATCGATTTAGGTAAATTCTACATCTATGTTTTTTTTTTTAATAATAATAATTTAAGTAAATATTTAACAAAGATCCTGGTCGATTATATTGAAGGATTTTATTATTATTTTTTTTTTTTAAATTTTCTGACTAATTCTTGTTTCAGCTTCCATGATGTTGGTGGGTTGATGCCTCCAAGATGAGATGGATGGTGAAGGAGAGGCGTAAAAATGGTTGTTAGTTATAGTTTGGTGCATATACATAACAAACCACATAGTTTGTTACGGGAGAAAAAAAAACATCCCATGTCTAATCTCTCCAATTTTTGTAAATTCTCATCCATGAACACAAGAGTATTGACTTCAACTTGAAAGGAGTCTTTCAATATAGATGATCGTTCCATTAAATAGATGTACGTCCTTGACAAAAAAAAAAAAAAAGAAAAATTTTGTGAATGAAATCAAAATCTTCTTGTCAATAACTAAAGCACCGTTGGTGATTTCGGCAACATCATCGATAACATTATCATCAGTAATCGCTAGAAATAATGGGGTAGTGATGTGCATAGTTATCATATTTGACCCGGTTGTTGACCCAGACAAGTCATCGGGTCAGTGATTCAATCGGTAAGTTATTGCAATGTCAAATTTTAGTTAATTTTTTTCTATAAAAAAAAAAAAAAAGATTAAAACACGAGACATCTATCTCTATTACATTTAATACTATGACTCCACTAATTGCCATTGTGATGAAACTTTTTATAATCCATAAAAGGAACACATGTTCGAATTCTTCCCTTTGCAGATTTAATATAAAGGCTTCGTTTGACTCGTATTATTGTAGAACGAGAATGAAAAATATAGTCGTTATCGGACCCCGCACAAGAGATAGAAATTCAAATTTAAAGACTTGATTTGATGTATAAAGATCATATTTCTCATTTTTAGTAAAGTACAAGAAACAAGTGGAGGCAAAATTTTGCTTTGAACAAATATAGTAACTAATTGGTTTGGTTTGAATTAAATTCGATTTTCTCCAAACCCATCCGATTCGGACGGTTATTGATTGGTTTAAGTGGTTCTTGACCGATTTAATTGCCAATGAACCCAATGATACTAACCGGATTGGACCAACGTCCATTTGCCAGTTCTCGGGCCAGATGATCGGCTCTGTCCTATTTTCATAACCATGGCGATGTGGGATTGAACTATTCCCTAGATAATTGACTAGAAGAAAAAGCATTCTCTTTATAGTCTATTCTATATTTTATTATTTTTAATATTTCAGCAACTTGATAAAGACTTATTCTTAATCTCGATGTGGTCACTTCTATAGAAGAAAAATCATTCTAGAGTTATAAGGAGTTCGTCTTAAAGATGTGCAAGGCTGACAATACATGAATGAAGGGAAGGTCACAAAAACTTTAAGACATTGATTATCGTGACGACTCTCTCAAGTCCAGCCCTCTCTAATTCTATTCTTTAGTATGTTGTTTTTACTGTAACATGATTGTATTATCCAATAATTATTTTATTACACAAATAACTTATTTTCCAAAAATATATACGCGTGTATGTGTCAAGCGAACTTAGATCCCCCACAAATGAACGTGGTTCTCCTGTTTATAGTGAAAGTACGTGAATAACATAATGATTAATTCAATTTCAAAGGTCATTACACTGACTTATTCAGCATTAGTATTTGTCTGATTGATGGATTTGGTCGATGGTAGCTGATTGTGTCGACACATCAAATTGCATGTTACTGCTCTTGTAAGTTGTTCCTTTGAGGCTAGTGATGGTAAAAAAGTCCGCTCCATTCCCAATAGGGAGAAAAAAATCAGCTTCAACGGGTTGGTGGGGTGGGGAGGGGAAGGGGGTGACCCACCCCGAAGTTCCCCGAACCCGCCCCGTGAAGAATAAAAAGAAAATAATTAACTACAAATTAAAAAAAAAATAGTTAACTAGAATTTTTGAAAAGATAATAATAAACGAGGCAGGAAATGGGGCAAGTCCGTGCCTCGAAC
>CAIGRL010117652.1:0-14593 GCA_903798325.1 Fraxinus xanthoxyloides | reverse complement strand
TTGCACTTTTAAAAAGTTTGGGAGTATAATTACAATTTATTTTTTATTTTTATTTTTATTTTTCTGTTTTATTTAAATATGAGGGTATATTGGTCATTTTACACTGAAAAATAGTGAAAGTGACGTTTTCCGCAATGAAACGTTGAAATAAGGGCAAAAATGCAAAAAAAAGAAATGTAAGGACGTTTTGCACACTAGATGCCAAATGTAGGGACGTTTTGTGCTATTAACCCTTTATATGGGTTGAACCTAACATGGCTATGACAATTCCCATAAAAAGAAATGACTAATAGATCAGTTAGTCTCAGGCTAAAGCTCAAGACAATTCAACGTATGAGAAATACTTCTTCTATTTGTTTACTCCATAGTGTTGGATATTGTTCAAATTAACAAAGGGGAGTGATTTTAGAAATAATAGAAGTGGTCAACAATGAGAAAAATAAGGGAAATCAAAATGAGAACAAAAAATAATGAAGGCTGAAAAATGGTCTGGGCGATTGCCTAGTCCCTAACCTTGTGTTGCAATTACAGTGGCCAATTTGTTAAACATGGCTGAGGGTCGATTTTGCACTGGACGGCCCAGTACAAAAATTTGCCTTTGAGTTTTGAATTCTGATACCGTTTTGAAGGATTTTACACCATTTTGGCTTAACTTTTGTGCCTTTTTTGTGCATGGTGCCCAGTACAAAAATTTGCCTTTGGGTTTTTAATTTTGGTGTTGTTTTGAAGGGTTTTACACTATTTTGACTTGGTTTTTGTACTTTTTTCATGCATGGTGATTTTAATTTTATATATATGAGTAGTTTTCATGATTGAAGAATATATCACAAATATCAAATTGGTTTCATAACATCCAAGACCTAAGATCAAATCCAGTTTTTTTAAAATTTTGTTATTTAGTTCATTTTTCCAAGTTTAGTTTACTTGATTCAAACTTGGATTAAGATTTGTTTACTCCTAAAAACTATTTGCCAGAAAGCCTTAAAGTACATATCCTGGTGGCAGCAAATACGTTTGAAGACAGTGATTCATAATCATGTTCAAACTTTCCATTTTTGCGATTTCTTTTTGCTAGTTTTATTTTCGCTCTTCATCAACTTTCTCAACAATCTCAAATGTTAGTTTCAACATGGAAAACGAAACAATCGTGGTTACAATAAAGATGAAGTATCAAGACTTTGCAAGGCTGACGATTCGACGGGTCAAACTTTAGAAGATGGAAGGAAAAGTACTTTCTTCTTAAAACCTCGAAGATCTTTTATATTTTAGATCCAAACTTGGCACCGTTGTTGGAACTAACCCCAAATGATATCTATGAAACAAGGACGGAAAGAAAGAAGAAGATGAATTGATATGTAGAGGACATATTCTAAACGCTCTCTCTGATTGCCTCTATGATCTCTACACAAATATTACATCGACAAAGGAGATATGTGAATCGTTGGAGACCAAATACAAGGCCAAGGAGGAAGGTACCAAAAAGTTTCTTACATCTAACTATTTTGATTTCAAATTTTTGGATAACATACTATTGTTAGGAGAAGTACATGTGTTGCAAATTATTGCCAACAAAATGAAGGCTGTAAATATTGATCTTCTTGAAACCGTTCAAGTTGGTACAATTATTGAGACATTTCCATCTTCATGGAAGAGCTATAGGAAGAAAATTATTCATAGTTCCCAAGATTATTCTTCGAAAGAAATTCAGAAACATCTTCAAATTGAGGAAGAGTAATGGCACGAGATATGAATGAACATAGGAAGAAAATTATTCATAGTTCCCAAGATTATTCTTCGAAAGAAATTCAGAAACATCTTCAAATTGAGGAAGAGTAATGGCACGAGATATGAATGAACATTCTCATGGGGTCACTTCCAAAGCCCACGTCGTGGATCAACCAAACAAATACAATAAGGATTTCAAGAAAATGAAATCTACAAACCCCAACAAAGATAACAAGAACAAGAAAAAATTCAAAGTTTCTTATTATGTGTGTGGTAAACTCGGAGATTATGCTTTGGATTGTAGACATCGCAAACAACCCATGCAAGAAGGCAAATTGAACTCCATTGACAACATTATTGCTACCGTGAGCATTGTAAATTCGGTCAAAGGAAAGGTTCAAGGATAGTGGTATAATACTTGTGCCACCATACATGTGTAATATGATAGATCCCTTTTCAAAATCTATCAAGAAGTGGATGACAAACACATTCAAAGGGGATGAAGTCCAATCAAAGGTTGTTGGAAAAGGAAGCGTAGACTTACAATTTACAAGTATATTGATAAATATATTGCATGTACCAGATATGAATATAAATATTATAAGTGGTGTTTGGTTGGGAAAACTGGGAATAAGTCCATATATGAGTCGGACAAACTTATACTTTCCCAGAATGCTGTATTTGTTGGAAAAAAAAACTATTCTAATGATGATCAAAATTGTACTATTGACAATAATATCAATAAAACTACAAATTTAAATTATGTTATTGAGTCTATTTCTTTATGACATGTTGGTTTTTCTACTTTAAAAAGAATAATTAAAACAAGATGATTTCATGTAAAAACATATAATACAATAAAAATGAATTATGTGTTACGTCTAAAATGATGAAGAAACTTTTTCATAGTGATGAAAGGAAATCTAAATGTGAAGTAAATGGAATGTTAACTAGAGGAGGTAATAGATGCTTCATAATATTCATAGATGATCATTCTAGATTTTGCTATATCTAAGTGATGAAACATGAGGACGAAGCCTTTAACATATTTAAGATAAATTACATAGCCGAATTAGAAAATCGATTAAATAGAAAGATTAAAATTCTCAAAAGTGACAGAGGAGATGGGTGAATATTTCTCTAGTGAAATTAATCTTTTTTGTGAAAAACATGGTATAATACATCAATATGACACTAGTTTGATTGAAAGAAAAGAATATGACACTAGCTAAAATGATAAATGTAATATTATTAAGTGATAAGTTGCCATCTAATTTAAGCTTTATTAAGTGCATGTCACATAGTTAATAGGATTTATTCTAAAAGATTTAAGTTTTCTCCATATGAATTATGGAATTGGAGAAAACCAAACATTGGTTATTTTAAAGTGTATGTATTTCTTGCTTCTAATAAAAACATGGATCCTAAAAAGACTAAATTGAGTCCTAGAGGGATCAAATATGCTTAGGATATGTCAAAAATAGCAAGGCATATCGTTTATTCAACTTGAAAATCAATGTTATTATTGAATCGCGTAAAGTAGAGTTCTTTGAGAATATGTTATTTTCAGATAATAATTCTCTAAAAGAACGTCAAGTGGAGATTCCTAGCTTTACAAGATCACAAATAAAAACACATTCTGATGATGTTGAAACAAGTGAATTTCGTAGAAGCAAAATAGCTCAAAAGGAGAAAGTGCTAGGACCGGATGAATTAGACTCTCAACTTATTTTTTTTATTGAGTTGAGGAAAATAAGAAAAGTGTCACAAGAACTACTACGTACGTTCTTGAAGTGGAAATCGATCGTAAAACTTATCAAGGAGTAATGTCATTTAGAGATAGCACCTTTTGGAATGATGTTGTAAATGATGAAATTGATTCAATAATGTCAAACAACATTTGAGAATTTGTCGATTTACCACTTGGATCAAAACTTATAGGCTGCAAATGGGTATTAAGGAAGAAGTACAATGCAAATGGTACTCTTAATACCTTTAAAATTAGATTAGTGGCTAAAGGATATTGACAAAAAGAAGGAATAGATTACTTTGACATGTATGCATCAGTTGCAGGAATATCATCATTAAGATTATATTTGCTTTAACTTAATCTATGATTTGCATATATGTCAAATGGATATTAAAACGGTATTTTTAAAAGAGAATCTCGTTAAAGGGTCCATATGGAACAACATGACGAATTTGTAAATGAGGATAAAGTATAAAAACTAATAAAATCCTCATATAAATTAAAACAAACACCAAAGAAATGGCAAGAAAAGTTTGACTATGCAGTAATGTCTTTTGGATTCAAATATAATAATTTGATAAATGCTTACATTCAAAAGTCCGTGATAATCAAAACGCCTCGCTTTGTGCATAGACACTAATTTTTTTCCAATTTCGAAACGGCTGAATTTTTTCTTCCTCTCTTTCGTCTTCCCTAAGTGCGTTTTATTAGTTTTTTTTATTTGTTCCCCCTTTTTTAAAAGTCTTTAATTTGACTTTAGCTTATTAGTTTTTTATTTAATTTTTATCAAAACTTTTCATTTGACTTTAATTTTAACTTTTTAAAAGATTTTATATGTACAAAAGTTAAAAATAATTTTATCTAAATAGTTAAATAAAATTTAAGTTATGATGCTATCTACATTATGTAATTACTATCTTGAGATTCATTATTTTGTTGTAAACTCCAAAAATATGTATGAAATTCCTATAAATCTATGAAGCAGGACTTGTCTAGTTGAAATTTGGAACGATGAAAAATATTCTAATATTTGCATATCGAAAACTTGAAAATTGTATAATTGACTAATTGTAGAAATTATAAACTAAACATGGTGTTTATAATTTTAGATATTTGATATGTATTATTTTAATTATTAAATGATTTTTAAAATGATCAAAAATTTAAAATAATTTTAAACATAAGAAGACCTTTTTTTATGCTTAAGTCTTGCCTAGGCTCGCTTAAGCTCATAATGCTTGAATCTTCGACTCCATATCTAGCTCTACTTTACGCTTTTTAGAATACTGATACCAGATATCAAAGTCACTAAGACTAGTGGGGATATTTATTAAGCCAGTCACATTATGTTGAGAAAGTGATTAAAGTTCAAACACTAGAACATTAAAGAGGATAATACTCCATTTGATTCAAATTTGAAACTTGTAAAAATGATAGAAGAGCTATAGCACAACTTGAATATGTAAGTGCTATTGAGAGTCTAATGTATGTTGTGCAATATACAAGACCTGAAATAGCATTTGTAATTAGTAAACTTAGTTAGTTTACTAGCAATCCAAGTAAAGAACATTGGAAGACTATGAGGAAGATTCTTGATGATTCGAAGAAATCCAAGGATATAGATCTCCAATATTCTAAGTTTTCAACAATATTAGAAATATTTACTGATACTAGTTGGATATCTAGTATTGATGAGAATAAATCAACCTTAGGTTGGGTATTTATCCTTGAAGGAAGGAGGTGCGATCTCTTGGAAATTCAAGAAACAAACATGTATTACTCACTCAACTATGGAATACGCATTTGTGGTATTGGCTGAATTCGGAAAAGAAGTTGAATGACTTAAGAATTTAATGTATGAAATTCCATTAGGAGAAAAGAATAATTCTTCCATGTTTATCTCGTGGGATAGTCAAGCCACTTTAGGTAGAGTATACAATGAAGTGTATAATGGTAAATTTAGACATATGAGTATAAGACATGATTATGTGAAGAAATTAATCAAAGATGGAATAATTTTACTTATGTGAAGTCAAATGAGAATTTGACTGATGTGTTCACTAAACTGCTCATAAGGGAATTAGTGTGTACAACAACTAGTAGGATGGGGTTAAAACTCCATAATTAAATCCACTAATGATGGCAATCATACCCGACTATACTAACAAGTATATTTCGGGCTCAAAGGGTAACAACAAGTTATTCAATAAGTGGATAGATTCATCACTTATTTTTAAAACTCTATCGTAGGTTACAAGTGCTGGTTGTCACGAATAGAAGGGTTGTCTTTTTATAACTCCTAATAAAGTTCATATTGGTGGACCAAGTATCTCTAAAAGTCACAAAATATTGGAAGAACTTTACCTATATAAGTTTCGAGATAGTGCCACTTTAATGGAGAGGTGGAGCTTCTCTCTTAAAAGTTTATGAATAAGAGAAGCACAAAACCATAAAAGCGCTAAACGAGATTGTGTGGAACTTGGAATGCTTGATCTTGTATGTATGATTTCATCGGTATCATCACAAGGCATAATAGGTTCAAAACTTTCATGCTATCTGGAATTTCTATTATTACTTTACGAGATTTATACTAAAGTTGGATTTAAATTGAAAGATATCTATACTCTATACACAAGTGTCGTTAAACTTGAGAGTTTGTACTCATTTTATATTTAAACAAGTGGTGGATTTTTGGATATTGTTCAAATTAACAATGAGTGGTTTTGGAAATAATAGAATTGGTCAACCATGAGAAAAAACAAGTGAAAACAAAATGAGAGCAAAAAACAGTGAAAATCAAAACATGGCATGGGCGGTTAGGTTGGTGTTGCAATTACAGCGGTCATTTTATTGAACAGAGCGGGCCGTTGGGTTTTGTACTGGGCTGTCCCGCACAAAACTTTTCGTGTTGGTTTTTGAATTTTGGTATCGTTTTGAAGGGTTGTACGCCATTTTCACTTGGTTTTTGCACATTTCCGCGCATGGTGATTTTAATTCTATATATATGAGTGGTATTCATTATCGAGAATATATCACAAACATCAAATTAATTTCATAACATCCAAAATCTAAGATCGAATCAAATTTTATAATTTTGTTCTTTAGTGTATTTTTCAAAGTTTTATTTATTTGATTCAAACTTGGATTAAGGTTTGTTTATTCCTATAAACTATTTGTCATAAAGCTTTCAAGCACTTATCTCGATGGCAACAAATATCGTTTGAGGACAATGATTCATAATCATGTTCAAACATTCTATTTTGACGATTTCTTGTTGTTGGTTTTATTTTCGTTCTTCATCAACTTTCTCAACACATTGAACAAGCCTGGGCAATCGATTAGCCAAGAAGTTAGCTGTTAGGTTGTGAAAGGAAGCTAACGATTGGATAGCTCGAATTTGAAGGTTAGATCGGTAATAAGGGAAATTCAATAGCTCAATCAATAAAGAAGAAATCAAATTCAATAACCAGAAGGGTGGTGATTATATTGCCACCACAATTTTTTTTTAATACGCCACATTTTAATTATAGTTAAACTCCTCAATTTTTGCCCATTGTAATAATTATTTTCTTAATTCATTTTCGGCAAATTCTTGCCTTCAACCTTCCATAAATTACGTCTCGTCCTTGATGGTGATTTATATCAAAGTATTTTATTTTTATGCTTTCAAACAAAGGAGAAATATTTTTTCATTAATTATTTATTTTATATATATGATAAGAAAATAAGTTGTTTTATGACATCCCAACGATTTTTGGACATAGAATTATTATCAAATACAATCTATGTTAACTAATAGAAGGTTTGAGGATAAGAATAACATAAAAAACCCTTAGGGACATAAGTTTTATAATGTACAAAGATTAAAAACCTTAAGTGCAATTAAAAGATGGTGCAAGAAATAATAATTCTGGAGTGAATATGATGACCTTAACAAGAATAGCTACCGATGATCATCTTATAAGGGGAAAGAGACCAAGATCTAGCTAAGTACAAACATATATTCCAATAATCATTCATATCAATTATCTCAACTTCCCCTTTATCCTGATCTTGGATTGAGCTTCGAAGGGCCTATACAAGAAACCCTTTCTGGCATACTATCTCATCTCATGCTCGTCTTTGAGTGCAGAAATTGGCTTGAAGCATCACTATTGAAGTCTGGCCAGAAATACATGAACATGTGCATTCCTTTTTATCCAAAACATTTGTACATCAGTGATCAGTGTTAATTCCGATAAAAAAAGGCTGAAGTTATAGCACTTACATCCAGCGCCTTGATACCGACTGAATTGTGTACGAACCTTATTTCGCTTGATGCTCATGGTGACATATTGCTAATTCTGTTTATTACTTAGTTTCAGAAAAAGAGAGAAGAAATATAAGCCTATACTTCAAAGGATTATGGAAAATTGTTCTGATTCAATTTCAAGAATTAGAGAATATCCTAAAAAGTGCAAATTTTACATATATTTTCTGGAAAAATATTTGTCATATGAGCAACATAGGTAATGACTATCACACACCTCAAAGTGACTAATGCAGTTTGTCAACTCTCAATTTCTAGACCAAAATGTTCCTTGAGAATATATTTGGAAACTCTTCCAAATCCCTTCTTCGCTTCTTCCATGTCCTTTAGTTTGGACACTTCCTGCTTTATCTGGTCGATCCTGCTCTGGACAGCATCAAGTACGGTGGTATTTGGATCCTTCAATGATGTGTGTCTTGAGAGGTCAGACCTTTCCTTATCAAGCTGTTGGTAAAGATTTAGGATATAGTTCTTATGAGCATAAAGCCTTTCCTCCGCGAGTCTATATTCAAAATCCTGCGACTTCCTTAGTGCATGCAGAATTTGATCAATCTCATCCTCAAGTTTTAGTGATTCAACACGATGATCAAAAGTCGACGATAAAGGCTGAGGCGATCCAACTTTGTGATCAAGTGGCTCCTCATAATTTCGGAATGCAAATGCACATTTGCCATTTAGAGACAGTCCTACTATTTGTCAACAAGCACAGAAGCCTTTTGAGAGAAATGAACTTGTTTACGGCACAACATAATAAAAGTTAGATGGGGAAGGTAAAGAAAACTCAGTGTAGGATAAATTAGCAACTTTACCAGATAACACGAAGAAAATGAGAGGTACAAGTCAATACTCCGGTGGTGTAACACAGTTAAATTACAGTCCATGTCACTGAACTGGAGGACATATTCCTAAGCTTCTTTTTAAAATGGAAGATGGAATATATGAATAAATACAGTATATATTATGATGTATTATAAAAGGATATCCACGAATCAGAAATTATTTCAGTAGCATAGGTAGGAGTTTCCTTTCTTCTTTTTTCTTTTAAACAAATTCATCATGTATTTATGACGTGACACAAAAGGATATCCACAAAAAAGCATTTTTTTTCCAATAGATTATACACGAGTTTCCTGTTTATTTAACAAACTCATTTATATCATGATGTATTATGAAAAGATATCCACGAATCAGAATTTTTTCCAATAGCACATGTACTAGTTTCCTTCTTTTTTTTTTCTTTGGTTTTTGGATCATTAAAAGTCTAAAGTAGTACAGGTTACAAACAATACCTTCAGTAACTGCAGTGTCTTCCTTCTTCCAAACATCCTCAAGGTCAGTTCCATTCCTAAGCTGATGTAAATATCGGATTGGTTATGCCCATGGTTTATAGAACCCCTGGAAACATAAAAATATATGAACTTAAAAGGAAAAACATGTTCATCGACCATTTTCTCATTGATACCTTTTCCATGGCCATCTCAATATGACGCAGCAACTGCTTTCCACTTGTTTTCTCCGATCCACGTAAAACACAAATACCAACATTCAGAATCTTCTCAATGTCATCCCGAGAATCAACTGATTTGCACGTTTGTAGAAGCCTTTCAACATGCAAAACGAGATCTGTCCTTGAATCACATCGACGGCAATAGTACTCGGTTTCCAAACCAATGCTTCCTCCTACTGTCCCAGCCATGTAAGCTCGTAGAGCACATTCTATATGTGCACTGTGTCCACAAACATAGCCGTCTATTTTAGCTTCACATCTAACGTAACTATAGCCTCCAAAGGCCATTTTGATAGTCTTACAACAAAGAATACAACAACAATCTCTGCAGAAGCCAGGTTCACTGCAGCAAATATCACAAAACATGACATCTGAAACAGAGTCCTCTGTTGCAGATAAACTTTTGCATGCTCTGTTACCAGCCTTACAACACATGCCATCAAACTGAGAGTCGGAACCTGAATGTTCTGCAGTTTCCCTGGGAGGTGTGAACAGTTCTATATCATCTACAAATACAACAAACAAACTTCATAAATCCAAGTCACAGTAAGAATAAGCAATCTACCATCACTCGAAGTGCTTTATAATGTGGTCCTCCATCAGTAGCATTCATACTTAAACTAGCTATTTCAGCAGAAACTCTATTTAAAAAAAATCACCTAGTCATTATGGGCCAACGGTGTGAAACCATGGAAAGAAAGACAACAACCAGATCTTCCCAAAATATACACAATTCAAGGAATTTAATCATTGAAGTAGCAAATCATACTAATATGATATCTAAGTCACTTAACCATCTTGCAAAAGTTTTTATTTCTATCAAAAAATATTTTCTCTCCAGAACTGGCCTTTGGTAATCCCCAAAGATCCAAATTTGTTGATAGCAAACCACACAGAATGCTTAGAATCATGAAATAACGGAGCTTCTAACCATTATAAATTTACACTAAGAGTAAAAAATAAAAAAATATAATAACCAAAATAAAAGCTAACCTTTCATGCATGATTTTGAAGGAATCTTCCAACTAAATGATGCAAAAAATGCGTTAACATCTGCATCAGGGAAGTTTTTTCGGATATACTGTTCGAGAGAGAGTTTGCTTGCAAAACCAGTTTTACGTCCACCCTCCCTGAGACGCGCGGGAGTATACATGTATCTATCCAAAAAATACCCAGAAGCAGCAATTCGTCCCCCAACCTTCCAGCTCCACTTATCACCAGGATAAGGCCAATCTTCGGGAGCATATGGAAGACCTTCACCAGAATCGTAAAGAGAAACAGGATAGAGGGGCATGCCATTTTCCTTCAGCCGACATGAGCTGCCTTTAGTTACACTAGTACTGTCAATGTCCATAGACTCACGCGTTGACAGGTCACTAAAAATGTCAGACTCTGTATAAAGCAATAGAAAAATCATAAAATAAATAAATAAATCATAAAAATAAAAATTTATTGGCATGTTATATAGCATTGAGAACATGACTATACTTAAATCCTTTGAAACAGGAAGTAACCAGAAGGGAAACATTCAGAGCACTCAGCAAAAATAAACTGAACAGGTTACAGCGACAAGCTGGTTTACAACAAAGATGGTATTGAAGCAATTCTATGCACATTAGAAATTCTATATCCTGGACCTTCAAAGCTATAACAAGCTTCTTAGACCTGAATCACTGATACTGCAGCGGTTCCTCATCTATCATTAACCCATAATAACATTGAAAAAAATTAAGGTGCAAGTACTAAACAACAAAATCCATCCTTCAGCCAAGAAATGAGAAGCACCTAAATATCAACTGGAATGACTTTGAATCAAAGATGAGATCTCGTGGTGTGAAGTGGGTATCTGTAAAACCTTAGGAGTATATGTTCCCGTAAGTAAATAGGAAAAAGTTCCCTTTCCTGCACATTCAGAAGTAGTAGCCACAAAACTAATCATATCATATGTAACTTTCTTGCTGGCTTTCGGATGAGAAATTCTGTTAGTCTATTAAAAATGTAACTCAGCTGATTTTATTATAGCTATTAAAACAGAAGAAGAAAAATTTTAGTCAGCCCCCAATCAAGATCAATTGTCCGGAATGTGCTTATTCTCTACCTCCCGGTCTTTACTATTTTTAAAATTTATCTTTCCCCGCCTAATTTAAAATTTGACAAGCACAAGCACACATGCTTAAGCCATACACCTCCCAGAAATGTAGACTTACTCTGAGAATTGCACAGTTTAGGGTTTCTGAAAATGGCACCAATCCCCAATCTGCAAAAATAAAAGATCATTTCACATAAGAAACCAAGAAACGATCAATGGTATCAAAAAATTAATTTAAATCAAACAGCTCCGTCAGTAGCTCTCGAACTCAATGTTTGAATTTTTCGGAAATCACGCCTCTTATTACCGTAATTCATTCTAGGAGAAACTTACTGACAAACAGTAAACAACATAAATTGAGAAAAAATTGAAAACTCGATGTCAAAAGGTATTTTCGAGTTATAAAAAATATCAACTATGTGTTCAATTCAATTGAATAAAATCAAAAATATATGCGAATTGTATATAAATCTTTATATGCATCCAGTGAATTGTGAATACCATTCAGAAACCCTAAGAAGAAGATATGAAAGAGGGTTTGAAGGTGGCCAACGGTAGTTTTTATTCATATTATTTGGAAAATAATTTAGATTAAGGAAAAGTTCATACCAAATGACAACACTCGGTTTTCAAATGAACAGTTTCCCACAGTTCGCCTGCATTCTTGTTGGTATTCACCTTGGGTCTTTCTTTTGTTCAATCGGTTTGAGATGCGCTGAAATCAGCTTGCTATTAGGGGCTGTTTGGGAGTCTTGGGGTATGGTTGAGACCTCATTAAAGTATCAATTTTAAGTGTTTATAATTGGATTGATTCTGAATAATTTTTAAACCATCCAAATATCTGTGTCAACAAATTTTACGAACACCCATTTTCTCACCCTCTCATAAACAGTGTCATCCAAAATCGGTAAAAAAAATACTCCCAAGCTACCCTTATGAGAAAAATATTATGTTTGCGTCGCCATTCAGGGATAAGAATCGAGATACCTCCCACAACTCTTACTTTGTATTTTATTTTCATTTTCTTAAAATTCAGATTTGATTTAAAATAAATAATATTATTAAAAGTAAAGGCTCTTGAACTTCCTCGATGAGATGAGGACATGAAAGCCTCCCACCCATCATATTGTCATCCCTATCAATGTTTCATTGCCTAGTGAATTGAGAGGAGCTCGGATTGTTATGTCGGTCGAGCCAAGCTATTGACATTCTTACAGCAAAGTCAAGTCTCAAATTTTGCAAGCCTAAAGAAAGTTTAAGCGTAATAAGGAGTCGAGTGCTATTTCTAATGCTATTTTAAGATCGTTAACAATTATTCCTTTTATTCAATTAGTTTATTTAACCTTTAAAAATACTAAGATTAAAAAGGTGCACCCTTTTGACACCTAGGCCTACATTGTTCATGTCTTTTAGAGCCTTGACCCATGGTAGACGGTTAATATGAGGTTGATTGTCTCTCTTATGCGTTCTCCATAGGTTTATTTATTCACACCTCACGCTTAGACCTTACCTTTTCCTACGTGTTAGAATTCTAAGACCTACTAGTTGTGGAGGTATATTTCACACTAGTCCAGATGTCACACAATGAGAATGCTTATCTCATCATTCGGCACGGGAAGATCGCCAATTCTTAGGTGTGTCACCTATTTTACCAAAGCATACGCTAATGATATGATCATAGATAGGTATTTACATAACATACTACTCATAGCATGCATATATGCCAGGTGTTAGAGCTTGTCGGTCTAAGGATGAGGGGAAGGCTACCTTGAGGTGTGAAACCTCTTGAGTCAAACTTACGATCAGTGAAAGTTGGTATCAAAGCAGGATAACTTGAATGTATGTTGTTGGTTGTGGGTGATCAATGGTGTACATTCTTTCGGAGAAAAAAATTTGGGCCACAAATCGTGTCGACAAGCTGACGGAACACGATGAAGGAAGTTCTGGGAAAGATGGGTGAAAAGGGCCGGGAATGGGCAATTGTGCCTATGTGCCTTTCAAGGAGTTCCATGGAGTGCACTTTGCAGGGCATAATGACAAAGATTGTGCTTTTGCTTCAACATGTGCTGAGGCATTACGGTTGGAGGCCATCCATCCGATGGATTAATGTTTATAGGAGAATATGGTGAAGGTTGGTGCCGGAGGCGGTATGTACGAGTTACTACAAGTGGATGTGCGAGGGAGCATCCACGATTAATTTTAGAATGAGAGGGTTGTGTGTTGATATGAAGCTCACTTTCCGTTACGAGGGCATAATTAGATTCGAATGGGGAGAACATCATGCAAAGATGTTTTTCTCCCCATTCGACACAATAAGGTCGTCGTCAACACCTAGGCGTGTAGCTTATTTATCAAAGAGTGTATTAATGATATATGATCATATGCATGTATTTTCCTAACATCCTAGTTATAGCGTTCGTGTATGCCAGTTATTCAAACCTTTCAGCCTAAGAGGTGTGAAACCTCAGGATCCAAACTTGCCGTTCGTGAAACCAGTGACAAATGATGCTTTCTAGCTCTAATTGAGTTCACTGGGTTTCAAAACAAAGCTGCTGGAAGTTATATATTGTATAGTTTATGCTTAGAATTGGTAATCTGTCAGACGTCTATGCGGTGTAACACAACTATGTCAATTTCTTCAAATTTGACATTAGAAAGAAACTAAAGTTTTATGTTCTTGTACAAAACCTTGACGGATTCCTAGGTCATATTGGTCCAAAGGTGTAACTTTGTATAGTAAGATGATATCTTTCTTGTGTCATGAGCTTTACAATGGTTGATGTTATTCGGTGAAATTCTGTAAACGTACGAGTTAGTGGATAAGTAATAGTAATGATGAGAAAAATAAGTGTCTTTCCCACTAGGATTTAGAGGTTAGCTAATTTCAATCAATCGAAGCTTAAATTGAATACACAGGATTGATGTTTGAACTCAAGTAGCAAGTGTTCTAAGTTGTAATTACAACTTTTTTTTTTTCCAAAAAAAAGTGCACATTTGGGTTTCGTAGGGGAAAAAAAAAGGGTAAGAAAGTTGTGCTAGAAATTTGACTCTATAGTTAGTATCAATTGTAATTCTAAATTCTCATTTATAATTCATTTATGCTAAAATTAAAAATCAATAGTCCTAAGTTGTCTAACAATATCTCCAAACATATTCACACAGGGGCGGAGGCAGGGGGGGGGGTCCTAGGGGGGACCCCCGGCCCCCCCCAAT
>CAIGRL010117623.1:0-16376 GCA_903798325.1 Fraxinus xanthoxyloides | reverse complement strand
GATATTATGGAGATTTTGAATATCTCATATTGTGCTTGTATCTTGAATGTGCTAGTAGTAGATTGCAAAACATGAATTTGGTTGGATCGGGATTAGTTTATTATGGAGTCAGAAGGTTAAAGACTGAATCAAGGTGGAATGCAGCCAGTGGCTTGGGTTCTTTTGTTTCTGCAACTGAATTTTTATTGATGTATCAACATTTGATTTTATATTTTGACCAAACCACAAAATTTAATATGAAATCTCTAGTGGAAAGGTAGTAGCTAAAGTGCATTGCAACAAATGTAAAATGTGCACCCACGAGTTTTAGATTCCTTTAGATCCATAGCCCCAAATGGAAAATGTGGCTATGAGTTTTTGAATTTTTTCATCCATAAAGTGGCTTTAGAAATTTATTAAATATACATTTGATCCCTTAAAAACAATTCTTCAATCCAAAAGGCCCAAGTTATTATACAAAAATCCATGAAAACCAAAAATAAAAAATCTTGACACCGTCAAAAACTAACAACTAGGCTAAGAATTAAGTTGTCAACGGTGCTTTAAAAAGCTTGCATGGGCTCGAAGTTCGGGCAAAAAGCCTCGCTTTATCCCTAGGCACTTTTTTTTTTAAATTCCTAAACGGCAGAATTTTTTCCTTCCTCTCTTTCATCTTCCCTAGGCGTGCTTTATTAAATTTTTTTTTCTTTTTTCTTTTTTTTTATAGTCATTTATTTGACTTAGTTTATTAATTTTTTATTTTTTAAAAAAAATTCATTTGACTTTAATTTCAAATTTTTAAAAGACTTTATCTGAACAAAAAATAACTTTATTCGATAAACAGTTAAATAAGATTAAGTTACGGTGCTATCTACATATGTAATCATGATCTTGAAACTCGTTTTGTCGAAAACTTCGAAAGCATATATGAAGTTCTTATAAATCTATTAAGTAAAACTTGTCTAGTTAAAAATTGCAACTATGAAAAATAGTCTAGTTTTTTCATTTCAAAAATTTGAAAATTATATAATTGACTAAGTATAGGAAGTATTAAGTAAATATAATATTTTATAATTTTAGATGTTTGATATGTATAATTTTTATTATCAAATGATTTTTAAAATGATTAAAAATAATATTAGAAATAAGAAAACGTCTTTTTAGGTCTAGGCATTGCTTAGGCTCGTAAAGCTTGAAGTTTCGTTTCCACGTCTAGCCATGCTTCGCGCCTTTTCATTGGTTGTGAATGAATAATCCTCAACTAAAAGAAATCAGATATTGCTTTTATGTCAATCTTTGTTTGTTCCATATAAACTGAAAGATATATTTATTTAATTATTTTCTTTATTGCTAAGATCTATTTGTGCACACATTTTCTAATTATACTTTGCATGTAAACACGCAATCATGTGTGATGTATATAAAATGGAAATAGCATTTTACCTCCAATACTCGATGACAAGCTGCACTGTCATGTCCCTTTCAAGAGCTCTCTGTGAAAACAGTGGAATTTGCTGAAGGCTGATATCAACTCTCCTTTCTGTTTCCTCTACATGCAGTGTTACTTCATTCACAAATAACACAGGAAATAACAACACAAAAAACCAAAACCTTATCTCAAACTTCTTTAGTCAAACATATGAGCTTACAGGTTAAAAATAATATGTGGGCTCGTGTTGGGTTCCAATATTATTTGCCAAATTTGTCCATCCAATGACGGCCCAACATTGATACCACCGTGGAAATGCATTTTTTCTTTCTTATTTTCAACCACCATTTTTCAATAAAATAATATTACATGTAAATCCAAAATTTTTCCTTATTTTTTAACCTCACATTTTTCAAAAATCACTATTCCAAAATACATTTTTTCTCAAAATCTATTTTCCATAGTGTTTGGGGTATAATTTCATCATTGTCCAAACCATGCTTTAATTCATAAAGCCAGACTATAACATATAATTTATGATAATGCTGGCCAGGACTGGTACTCATGACGGATTTTCTAACAAGTGTACGAGTAAAGCAGATTTAGAAAACTATATTGTCTATGTGTCCGGTATTACATATATGTTCCATAATTTGATGGACACAAGTTTGTGACTAATTTACTTAAGGCCCATGTACTGCTTTTCAAATTATAGTTTGGTCCTCTCATTGGACAAAGTAATTTCTATTGCACTATTTATTGGACCCAATGCAAGATCACTTAATTATGGGCCCATCAGTTTATATGTTGATCAAAAGCTTGAGAATGGTTCTGGTGTAGTTTGTTGGCTGCATTTTGTTATTTTATACACAGAATGTGCAAGTGCAATGTAAATAGAAAAGAGGGTTCCTTTCATCATTGGCAAAGTTTCTTCTTCCATTTTCCACAGCAATCTCATGCAGATGGCAGTGAAACTAGTTCTCAAGTATTGTAGGTAACGTGCTATTCATGTCTTGTAAACATATTTTTTATAGAAGGGGCTTCGTTTTATATGCAATTAATAAATCCAAAAACGTGAGTTGATTTTCGGTTTGCATTATATAATGTTATAATTTTTTATCATTTGGTCATCTTAATTTATAAATACCATGATTGTATCTTAGAAGCAAGTGACAAAGCTTCAGAATCTGACATAAACGAGGTCGGAGGAAAGTCGATCTTTTGCTGCCAAGAGAGGGCCCATTTCCCTTTTCTTGTTTTTTGTCATATTGGATTTGCAGACCTTGGATTTTTATCTACATTTTATATTTGTTTTGGTTACTCTATGTAAGGAAGAAACGATTTACGGTATATATGGGTTCCATTTTCCTGTTTTTTTTTTTAAGATTATATATATTACTAATTTTAATTGTTTTTGCATGAACCGGAACATTTTTGATACCTTAGAAACAGTGAACTGTATCTTGGAACTCCAATCCTGACAAACCAATTTGCACTGTTAATCTTTTCTTCTGTGGAATGTTTCAATTTTGAGTTAACTGGTTTTGTAGAAATGGTTTTTACTTAGGAGTCCTATCATTAATACTCATTCTTCTATTTTAACAGANGACCTTGGATTTTTATCTACATTTTATATTTGTTTTGGTTACTCTATGTAAGGAAGAAACGATTTACGGTATATATGGGTTCCATTTTCCTGTTTTTTTTTTTAAGATTATATATATTACTAATTTTAATTGTTTTTGCATGAACCGGAACATTTTTGATACCTTAGAAACAGTGAACTGTATCTTGGAACTCCAATCCTGACAAACCAATTTGCACTGTTAATCTTTTCTTCTGTGGAATGTTTCAATTTTGAGTTAACTGGTTTTGTAGAAATGGTTTTTACTTAGGAGTCCTATCATTAATACTCATTCTTCTATTTTAACAGAAGACTGATTATGGTAATTGTTATGAAACATGCTCTAAGAGTAAAATTCTGATGTACTCCTAGTGGAATTGAGAATCCATAAAGATCTGTTTAGGTCTGTTTGTCTTCTATACATGGATATTTGATGGAGGGTATCTTGGTCTCCAAGCTTAAGTTTATTTGACATAGGTCTTAATTTAGTAGTTGGCCTTTTGAGGTATAAAGAATCTCATATTTGAGCATTCAAGATGCTTGTGGAAGGTTTAGCTAGAAGAATTTTTTGCTGACTTTTTATCATCTCCCTAGTCTTTTATAGGCTAGAATTTGTCCCGTGGAAAGTGTGTTGTTTATGGGAAGGTTCTATATCATTTGCTCTAAGAATAGTGGTATGCTCATCATTATTTATCTATGCCACTCACCTCACCAAGTTTATGAGACAATGTATTTTTGGATGGAAGACCTGTATCTTGCAATCTAAGAATAAAGCCATAGGGTGCTGTTGGTAGTTATGTAACCTTTTTAAAGAAATTTTAAAGGATTTCCTTTCTTGGAGATGATTTCCAGCCACAAAGATGAGGACCTTCTTGATCATATTTGGGTAGGCAATGGACCACTAGTTGCTCGCTGATCACATCATTAGACATTATTGGCATGTTTCTTTGAGTTGCTAATGATTTTTTATCACTTTTTTTAAAAAAAAAAATCATCATTAACACTTGTGTAACTACCTGGCAACTATGTTTGAAATGTGGAATGGGGTTCAACATAAACAATATTTAGAGGTTGTTTGGTAGAGATTAAAATCGGATTAAAATTGAAATTATAGTCGTCGTTGTTGACTTTTATTAGATGGGTGGGATTCAATAACGGCCATATTTTTAATTTTAATTGAATTTGAAGCCGTACCAAACAAGGCTTTAACATGTCATGGATATTCATCGAAGTGAAATGCAAAGGCAAACAATAAGAATACATCTTTCATTTCTGTGAGCTGCAATAGCAAAAATGTGGATTAGTTTGTTATAGTGGTTTCAAATTATTATTCTTTGTTTTAACTCATTTTGAGGTGGTTCATGCCTAGCTTGCTTTGTCAATCTGACATTACCTGAGTGAACTTGCAAACAGGTTTGGGATCTTGGTGGGCAAGAGAGACTCCGGACGTCATGGACAACATATTATCGTGGGACGCATGCAGTTATCGTAGTGATAGACAGCACTGATAGAGCTAGGATCTCTCTTATGAAGGATGAGCTATTTAAGCTGCTTCCACATGAGGATTTACAAAGTGCAGTTGTACTCGTCTTCGCAAACAAACAGGATCTTAAGGATGCCATGACGCCTGCTGAAATAACCGATGCACTATCCCTCCACAGTATCAAGAACCATGATTGGCATATTCAAGCTTGCAGTGCTCTCACTGGCGACGGTCTGTATGATGGTTTGGGATGGATCGCACAGCACGTCACTGGGAAAGCGCCTAGCTAGAATGATGAAGTACCATGAAAATGTTATAGTAATGTTTTCAAGTTCAGAGAATATAGATCGTTTGATGTGTCATTAATATTCCATAACATGTGATTTGTAGTTCTCATGTTGATTTTTCTTGGAAGGGTTGTCTTGGGCAAAATTTCCCTTTACTGTATTTCACCGATGACACATTGTAGTGCTCAATTATCTTTTATATGTCCAACATTTTTTTATCTATATTCGCAAAATCAATGTAACATCTTGAACATATGTGCTATTTTTATTTCATATTTCGTATTAAAGTTACTTGATTTACACCCTTAAATGAGGAAAGATTTAAATTTATAGTGTCAAATGTTAATAATCCATTCCGGATTATCAGACTAGTTTTGGTCACTTCCCTTTTTTTTTCGTAGTTCAACTGATTTTCATTTTGCAGAAGGCGTCGTGAAGTATGCTGTGAACTCTTCGAAACGACATCTTGAAATCATATTTATGAACTTGGAATATGTGTTGAATCTAGTTCGCAAAAGGTGACGTTAAGCTGGAAAGCGATTTGAAACGACATCTTGAAATCATATTTATGAACTTGGAATATGTGTTGAATCTAGGTCGCAAAAGGTGACGTTAAGCTGGAAAGCGATCAATGGCAGTGTCAGGTAGCCATTTTGTTAAGATATATCGTACACTCCAGTGAACGATTTTTTGTTCGGATTAAAGTATAGTGAAGTACGTTTGGAGTTGTGCGAAACAATGTCCAGAACTCCTTCAAACGATCTCAGACGGGCCATTGAAATTAGCCATCAAAAGTGAATGAATCACTAACATGAAGAATTTGGAGAGTTTTTAGCAACCATCTGCCAAGCTCAGCTCCTTCTGCTTCTCTTCCTTCGTAGTGACTTGGTGAGCTGTGCACCAGCTGTTCAATTGAATGAGTTTGAGATCCCACGGATTTATCCTTTCTTGAATTTCAAGACTTATATTATTATAAATACTAGCCTATCGCCCGTGCATTGTACGGAGTGGATTATTTTGAAGGTAATATTAGTGTGTTAATTGTATTGAATTCTTGTGAATTATATCCTCAATTCAATGTTTGCTATGATTTTATTGAAATGGACTTTCCCGTATTAAGCATGCAGAAGAACTTACTATGTTATATCATTTCAGATCAAGCAAACAAAAAGTTAGCAATGTACAAAAGTAAATCATTGATTTATACATGATTGAAAACAGTCAAAAATGAAACAAAATAAATGTTTCTGATGTCATGAAATGAAGGGCCAACAAGTTGACATCATTTTCATAGACATTTTATATTAACAAAATTAATTATACTAAAAGCATCATAAATTGAACAATAAGTTAGCGATATACAAAAGTAACATTTGAGAAAATTATGATGGTATACATTTAAGTCAAAGTATATGAAGTTGAAGCTAACCATCATAATCACAAAATGGTACCAACACAACGATCGATTATGTGTATGTTTTCACCCGCATCTTGCAAACACAAGAGTCCAAGAAATTCACAAAGAAATGTAGAACGGAAGATAAACTTGCAAGTACCGATGGAATCTAATAAACACAATATCCAAAAATAATTTGTCAATATAGTTCCTCCATCTTATCTGAGATCTCATTGTTAAGGAATAATTTGGTTTATATCTTTAAAACATATTAATTTTGGTTTGATGCAAATTTTAACAATCTTCTCAAATGAATTATTAAATTAACCAGATGTAATGGGATCTGAAAAATACAAGTAAATGCAAATCATGATTGGACTTAATAAACTCACTTTCATAGGCATTCATCGAAAAATACACGAACTTGTGTAATCTATGGACAAAACAAAGATTTGGTTCAGCATTTACCACAGAATTATAGAACATAGGAACTATATTCAACTAAATAAGAAAATAAATAACAAAATTGTCATCGTAAAATAATGACCCGCGTAATAACATGAGCAATGAAATAAACAAGAGAAAGAAACAAAAGAGGCGAGCTGCTTATATCTAAGTAAATAACATTAACTTTAACTAAAATTAGTTCACTGATATATTAGATTTCACGAAAAACATGTTAGGATGATCAACAAATTTAATTTCAAAGAACACTAAACATGTTGCAACTAATTTAACCAAACTACCACGATTAGCAAAAACATTATCGGGAAACTTAACATGCGTAATGCCCGTGTCACTTCCATCACACTGTCCAATGGTACAAGTTATGCATTAATTAGAAAAGAGAAACAAAAGTGTCCTTCAATATTTAAAGGAGTTACTCCCTAAGACTCGAATACCTGCTCTAGAGTTTGCATATTAAGAGTTATTTCTTTTATTCTTCTAATAACATCAACACTCGTGAGCTTGTATATCCTCCACGAACTCCTCACAAAATCCATAAAATCACATTAATTAACCCATAAATTTATCACAATTGGAATAGCAGCTTAACTTCATTAACAATGAAACTAACATATCCATATAGTATCTAATGTATTTATATATGCAGTATTAAATATTTCAGTAATCAATAAGTGCACAAATCATAAACAAACAAAACCCAAGAAGAAATTAAAAGTACTTATTCAAAATAATGCTATTTTTTTTAATCAGACCTTACAGTCCAAACATAAAAGTTAAATTTAAGAACATGGATACAAAAATAAACAAGTATCTTAAATATCTGTTATAACAAAAGGGAATACACAATTTTAGAAAGGTTTCTGCATAAATAACTCTGTATATAACATTTCACGCTCCCCATTACTCAAATGATATTGAGAACTTCTAGAACCATGGAAACCATAAAATTGTCATGTATTTTTAAAGTAAACATTAACCATACTAATTATATCCTTAAATATGATAAACAAAATAAACATTTCCTGCAAAAATAATGAACTTTACTATTGTTAAATTCAACCTCGTTCTTTGGATGAGCTTGCAATGACAAAACCCAATGAATTATTGCTTCTTTTTCAATTTATAGACAAAAAAAAAAAAAATTATCATGTTCGGGAGGCATGACATGACTTAGAGGAATTTCTTAGTTAGATCAATAACAATCTAATAATATCTTGTTTTAACTTTAGAGCAATTGCCTAGTTAGATCAATAACAATCTAATAATAGCCTGTTTTTCCTAAATATTTTAATTTAGTATACTATCTTATTATCAAACATTAACTATCATTTCACTTCTTCCATTAGGGTTGGTGTTTCCCCAAGAATTGAAGCATTGAAGTTTACATTTTAAAAATACTAAATTGCACATTGGCATCGAAGTTGTACTACAATGAAGTAGAAAGGCAAAAATGCAAAATGCTTCATCAATGTGCATGCCATGAATAATTTTTTTCCAATGACTGTGAATTGCAAAACCTAATCCTCAATTTACATATAAACATTCAATAAACTTTGGATGTCGAGACAAACTTCAATTAAAACACATACCTCAGACTCAATTAAAGCTGTAAGCACAATTAAAAAAAAGAAGTTTCTGAATAACATAACAACAAAGAAAAAATCAATCATAGAGCTAATAAGATACTCGACCTTCTGTGTAATTAGATTGGAAAATCAATGTACGTGTCCCATTTGTTTCCAATTACCTAGCAAAACCATGAAAATCTAAATCCAAATATTACCTACATTAAGCCAAAATCTTTTACACAAAAAAAAATTTAAAAAAATAAAAATAAAAATGATAAGTATACCAGGATGAAGGTCGAAGAGGGTACCTTGGTCAACTTGGACGATATCAGCATCAAATGAACAGAATCTCTGTCCATTTGAGTGAGACTTTGTCCCTGTTTATGTTCTTCATTAAAATAAGCATACAGCCACCAAAAGAAAATTTCAATAAAAAAAACAGAGGAATCTAATCAGACACAAGTATGTATATATATAGAGAAATAAAACCCTGTAATAGATACAATATCTATTTGTCTATCCAGAACCGACAAAGTAGAATTCTATGAAAAGTTTATCAAAGAGTCCCAAAAATCTAAAAGAAAATAATCTATAATGTGCTCAAACAACCCAGAAGTTGTAGCACAAGAGAAGAAAAAAATAAATATATCAACTTACCAATCAAAATCCTCAAAACAAATCTCAAAAATTATGTATGGGGCATATAGCCATCAATCCTAGTCAGTATACCAACATTTTCCCCTCCACCTAGTCAGTATACCAAAATATGAAAACAAAATATTTTGATATAAATTATCGTCAAGGACGAGACGTGCTAATTCATTAAAGGTTGAAAATAAGGATTAAACAAAAAAATTAAGAAAATAATTACTTCAACGAACAAAGATTAAGGAGCTTAATTAAAATCAAAATATGGCGTATTAAATAAAAATTATGGTGATAATATAACTCTTTACTTTATCAAAAATTAAACTTTATTCACAATTTTAAAAAATTGTCTTTGATTGGTCCCCATTATTTTTACAATATATATATTTTTCTTATTTTCAACTAAATTTTTTTTAATAAAATAATATTACACGAAAATCTAAGAGGGTGTTTGGTAGAGATTAAAATCGGATTAAAATTAAAAAACTAGCTGTTATTGTTGACATTTATTAGACGAATGAGATCCAATAACGACTATATTTTCAATTTTAATTGAATTTTAAGTCGTACCAAACAGACCTTAAAATTTTTAACGCGCAGAGGAGCCCCAAATTTGTCCCCCAGTTTTTCTCTCAGTCAATAAACCTGTCCAAGCAGGCTTATTGTAAAAACTTGGAACCATGGACAGACACCTCACCAATAGTGGACGCCACTTGGCCCACCGTTTGAACAGGGCACACGTGGCCCTGTTCAAGCAGTATAATTCTAAAACTTTTGAGAATTTCTTAATGGGGTTGCAGTGGACCCTTTAATTTCACCCAAGAATATTTACATAGATTTTCTTGCCCTAAATGAAATTGTTGAAATAAATGAAAACATCTAAATTTCTAGGTTAAGACAAGATATCCTCTCAAATATAAGAATCCATCCTGCCCAATTTGAAATCTATCTGAATTGCCATTGTTTTTGCATAATTAGGTCAAAAGTTCCAATCTTTATGCTTTGCATTTTACGCCCGAGGCTTTTAGGTTGATAAATTTCATTTTGAGCTGCTTGGGAGTTTAAAGGAAGTCTAATGATTCGCTGGATTTTGCAGTAATTGTTTGATTTTTATTATTATTATTATTTTGCTGTTGGCGCTGTTACATTATATGTTCTAGGGTTCTGGGTCCTTTTAGGGGAAATATTATTGACATTTCAGAATAAATGTATCCTTCTGATGTGGATTTTGCCCGCGATAGTGGGATGATCTTAGTTCCCACGCGTTTTGTGTGGCCTTATGGTGGGAGAAATGTACTAATCAGTGGCTCGTTTACTGGGTGAGAATTTATCAGCATTGGTGAAAATGTATCTTTATGCTTATTTAATTGAATTTACCTCCTTTATTGGGGATTTTTGCGATGATTTTGATGTTCTTTATGTCAAACTATTAATGTGTGCTTGATTGATGTTTTTTTGGTAAAGGTGGACACAATGGTTAATGACTCCGGTTGAAGGATGCCCTCCCTTGTTTCAGACAATCTGCAGCCTACCGCTGGGTTATCGTCAGGTTTTTCTGTAATGTGGCATTTTGTTACGAAGTTGTCTAGTGCCTCATTGATGATTTGCACTTAGATTTTTAGATATAATTAAAAGATATTGGAAATTTCATGTATTTTAGGATGATTTTAGTGTGGTGGAAATAAATGCTTCATGAAAAATGGTCTACACTGATTCTTTGCTCTTGATTGTTAGATATGATCAAAAGATATTGGAAAATTAATGTCTTTTAGGATAGTTCAGTATGACGAAAATAAACGCGTCCTACATTATTCGGGGGATGGTTTGTTATGCTATGTGCCACGTCTTTTTCAGTTCCTTCCTGTTAAATTCGGCATCATATATTATCTGGGATATACCATTTATGACTTGCAAAATGATACTTATTACCTCCATTATTTATTGTTGTTGCATTATTTTTTTTGCCCATGTTGACTGACATTATGACCTATTGATTATGACTGTGCTGAGAATGGATTTACCATTAAACATTAATTCTTTCTTATGTTATATGTGTTTTACTTTGTGGTGTTATTGGAAATGAAGGTATCTGGTAGCCTAGGAAAAAGCTGCATGAGGATTGATTAGCAGTATTACTATTGAATTTTAGATAATGTCATAACTTGATGCATGAATTGATTAGAGAATGAAGTTCAGAGGAAATAAGAATTGACAATTAAACATAAATGCTAAGAAATTGTCACTGATCATAAAATATGTGCAAAAATTCTATATGGTAGGCAGGTGTTTTTGCTATGAGGTTGGTGGCAATCAAATAACTGATTAAAAGAAGGATCAGTCCTTTGCAGTTCTTACGTTTAAGTTTTTATTTACATATCTGATTTATGTGATGCTCCAATCTTTAGCCTCTTTTTTGGTTGTCCTTCCATCTATCTCAAATTATTGTTGCTTTCCTAAACAAACTGGTTTATTTTCTTCCTAAAATTGCCCCTATTAAACTGATATCCTTCTTTTCTTTTTATCAATATTAATTTGACAAGAAACATCCTTAATTAACAACAAGGTATGAAATGGGAAAATATGCGGAACCAAAAATGCATTCAGTTACTACCTAAAGTAGTGCCCGGGTGAACTATATTATTTAATTTCTGATAGAGGATTTTTTTTTTATTAGAATGGAATGATTATGAAAAACCTCAATCAATCAAGTATTTTTCCAAGTGATTTTTTTTTTATTTGAATTGTTTGCTCTCATTAACTGTAGCTTTTGAAATTATTGCTACTTTACATGCAGTACAAATTTGTTATCGATGGTGAATGGCGACATGATGAGCATCAACCTTTTGTCAGTAGTAACATAGGAACACTGAACACTATCCTCTTAGCAAGGGAAGCAAACTATCTTCCTGCAATGCCAAGTCCACAAATTCCTACTGGTCCTGGCTCCAACATGGATGTTGATAATGAGGCATTCCACCGTGTGGTATTACATTTCTGCACATCAACTTTCTTTCACAAGTACAACTGTTTCTTCTAATGTGTCTGGTATTTGCTATTTTAATCTTCTATCTAGATTTTTGCTTTTGCAGAAATAGGTTTCTAAATATTTTTTCTTGTACGTGTTATTAAGGACTTTTGGCTTTTGTTTACCAAAGTATCATTTATTTAAGCAATATGGGATTTGGGAAAATTCTGTTTCCCCATTAAGTGCATTGGAAAAATCTAAAGGTGAAATATGTTTGATAATAGGAAACAAACTTGCAGGTTCTGCTTCCAAATTTTTTATGTTTTTGCCTCAAACTGACTTCAAGCATGCTCATTATTAATTTTTTTTCTTTTTTTCTTTTTTGGCCCTGCCACCATGTTGTTTAAATAATGAACATGCTTGTTCTCACGGATCAGTCACACGAAAGTGAGCTGATCTGGTTGTGGAACTTACTCACTTAATGTCCACAATAGGTTCGAGTGTCAGATAGTATGTCATATGAGCCCTTTTCAAGGATTTCAGAAGCAGATTTGGAGATATCTCGGCATCATATTGCTTCATTTATGTCAATGCACATGGCTTATGAGTTACTTCCTGAATCAGGCAAGGTCTGGATAATTATCCTTGCCTCCCTTTTCGTCATCTTTTGTCTTTGATGGCCCTCTGGGCATGGGTTAATTCAAATTTTGTTTTCAATGACTTGGTTGCCCTTGGTTTGCAGGTCATTGCTTTGGATGTTGACCTTCCTGTAAAGCAAGCATTTCATATTCTGCACGAGCAGGTATTGCCATTAATAATGTGAATGCTGAAGTTATTCAGAAATACTTTATGTGTGTCGAGGAATATTAAATATCTCCATCATTTAACTATAATGCGAAGAACACTGCTATTGTAGAACTATCTAAATTAGCAATGTCATTTTCTATTTTCCTTTTTATCTTTGTTTTTATCCAAGAGTAGAGTAACCTGGGTGTCCATTAGAGCAAGCATTCTGAAATACCACTAGATTATAGAAAAACAAATTGATCATTTGGTTTACGAGACTAGTACAATTTTGCATTTTGCTGCTGCTAGATTTGTTAACCACCGCTAGTTGACATTATGGAGCATGTTACGTTGGCTTATAAGCTTCCTTATTTTACTTTTTCTCTCCTTGTAAATAAGTTTTATAAGCCCACCCAAACACATCGTCCACAAAGATGGAAACCTTTATGAGTATATGTTGTTGAGAAATGCTTTTGCCTTCTTTTTTAAACCGATCTACTGGGAATTGAGTCCTATTATTTGTTTTTTAATGCCTCAAGAAGTATGAGTGCTGTATTGGACCTACCCCCAAATAAAAGATGTTTTGTACTTGTGTCTTTCATTTCTCATTGCTTTCTGGTGTTGTTAGTTAGCTACTTCCTTTCTGGTATATGCATCTGTTCTGATTCAAGAGTTTCCAGGGAATATCTATGGCACCTTTATGGGA
The DNA here is from genome assembly GCA_903798325.1 of Fraxinus xanthoxyloides. NCBI lineage: Eukaryota > Viridiplantae > Streptophyta > Magnoliopsida > Lamiales > Oleaceae > Fraxinus > Fraxinus xanthoxyloides. Next base: position 3,037 of record CAIGRL010117623.1, on the reverse strand, counting down.
CTTCTTGAAGGGGAAGTTTGTTGGAGTTCTTAGTGCACTGGATTTTATATTGATTATGAAAGAGGTATGTTCTAAGCTCGCCTTTCTTTATTTTGTATAAGATGGCTCAATTTTTTGGTTTGGCCTTCCTCCTTTTCTTTTGGTTTCTTTTCTTATCCTTAATGACATTTCAAATGGGTGCATCAATCTATGCCTAGTGCACTTTTCTAATGTTTGTTTCCTTTTATTAGTATTTATGAATTAAATTGGCATGTCGCATGTATTCTTTGAAAGAGTACAATTCCCTTATGTGTTTTGCACATCTGTTGCATAATGTACGATGTCAGACCTAATAAACCAGTATCTGTTCCTCACTTATGTGTTTTGCACATTTGTTGCACGACATACAATGTTAGACCCAATAAACCAGTATCTGATCAGCTGTTTGAAGCAGGAAGGGCACTAGATATGTTAAGAACTGATAAATGTAGGACACTAGGGATAAAAAAATTTGGCAACCTAAATCTCTGAATTCGTTCGTCGTAATCCTTTATTGATATTGTTCAAGACCACTTTGTGATCGATGGTATTAATAAACATAATTAACAATATATTTATTATTTCAAAATATCTGTTGTTATTGGCACTTTATCTGCACTGAGGCTAGAAATAGGTATGCATATGGGAAACAGAAATGCTTGTATCATCTAATTTATAAGTGTTTCAAATAAGCTTGTCTTCCAGGTTTCTGTCCCACCTTCATTGGTTCTTGTCATTCAGTAATTTATGACAGTTATATCTTAATTCACCTAAATCATGTCATGGTTTTTTGATGTTTCTCTACATCTGTGTCTTATATCTATGTTGCAAGCATAAATAAAGGTAGGCCATAGGATTAGTTTGTCATAGTTGAAGGATAATACTTACTACCAAATGATAAATTATTGCAGAAATGATGGATTTTCCTTTTCTACGTGGCCTAACATCTTTTCATATAACCATCATTACTAGTTTCTGCATTGCAAAATCTTAAAATGTGCAGTTCCCCATACTCTGTATTGGCAGCTAGGTAATCATGGATCGAATCTGACAGAGGAAGAGCTTGAGACACATACTATATCTGCTTGGAAAGAAGCAAAGTCATACCTGAATAGTCGAATAAATGGGCAAGGAAGTGCAGTTCCAAGACTGCTTTTGCATGTGAGTACCATTAGACTGCTTTTCCAAGACTGCAGTTCCAAATATTTGATGTAACAAACATACGCCTTATGATTATTGACGCTAGCTTCCATACTTGACAATTGACACAATTTTTGCGAGTATTTGGAAACATTCTATTAAATTATAACTTGTGAAGACCCCTGGTTCGAGTCACGGAAGTGAGAACCGGGTATACTGTCTGACCCAATGATTGGTGTAGTATGGTCTAAAGATTGGCTTTACTTGCCTTTTGCAACAAAAATGTTGAACTCATCTTGCATCCTTTGCTTATTAGGATATTCACATGATAGATTGGTAAATAATGTAGTTGATGCAAATTTTGATGTAAAATGACTTATATTGTCATGGACAGGCTATTCTGTTGATGCTCATAGATATAGTCCCTCTGCAGAAAATGAATATATTATTTGATCTATTAATGTCGTTTAATCTACCATTCAAATAGCAATGTTTTGTATTAATTTTTTTTCTTTAAAAAAATTTGCATATCATAAAATATTGCTCCAAGAAAAACACCTTGTGTGCCGAAGAAATCAGCCCAGATCTTTATTTGATAGAGGGAATAATTTTTAATCTAGTTGACTGGTTTCCTATATCCCTTAATTTCCCTTTGTTTTCTATGCGGGTGTCTTTGCTATTGAAGAGAGTATTATTTCTGTTCTCTACAATAAGCATGAAGGTAATTTCTTTAATTGTGATGATGATTTTTCAGGCCGGGCCAAATAACAATTTGAAAGAAGTTGCTTTGAAGATTTTGCAAAGTGGTGTGTCTACAGTTCCTATTATCCATTCGCCGTCAGAGGATGCATTGAACCCACAGCTATTGCATCTTGCTTCTCTTTCCGGAATACTGAAATGTGAGGAAAATGATGCACATACTCACGTGCACTCGTGTGTATTTGTGTATGGCTTAGTTTCGAAAACATTACGTGACGTGCTCTTGACATTGTGGCACTTGACAGGTATTTGCCGATATTTTAAACATTCATCAAGCTCATTACCAGTACTTCAACTGCCAATTTGTGCGATCCCTGTCGGCACTTGGGTTCCCAAAATTGGAGAGCAAAATCAGCGGCCATTGGCAATGTTGAGACCCACTGCATCACTTAGTGCAGCTCTGAATTTACTAATTCAAGGTATGCATACTTATTTAGAGTGGTCTCCTCTTCCATCCCTCAGCCACTGTAATCCTATTACTTACCGAAAGTATTACTCATTTTTCATAATTTCTTCGATGTTATAATCAGCTTGCACTTCTTTTCACATATGAACTCACTTTAAGTAAAATTTCTTACAAGTCTAAAAAAATGTATTTAAAATATACGTGTCCACACACACACAAGTATGCTGAAACCTTGATTGTGCTGTAAAAGCTAGTACATCTACTAAAGAGAAGAATTAGAAGTCCAAATTATTTTGCCAGAAGTTAACATTAGCAGCACATTTTTCAAATTTATTGACTGCTTGTTCCTTTGACTTGGTCATTCTGAAACTTGACCTTTTTTGCCTGGAAAGGTTATTGGTATAGAATATGAATGTGAAAAAAAAAATTATTTCTGCAGTAAAACTACTTCCAAGCACTTTGCACCACGAGCACACGTTTCTCAAATTTATTTTGTGCTTGTTCCTTTAACTTGGTAGATCTGAAAATTAACCTTTCCAGCCTGGAAAGATGGAGGTGGAGAATATGAACATGAAAAAAGAAATTTCAACGATAAAACTAATTCCAAGAACTTTGCACACGGCATGCACACACATTGTATGTATTGTGTAGGGAGATACAGTGCTCACTTCCAGCTGAATGCCTAAGCCGTAATGTCTCTTTCATTGCAGCTCA
>CAIGRL010117598.1:0-10702 GCA_903798325.1 Fraxinus xanthoxyloides | reverse complement strand
TGAATTTTAAAGTGTAAGTTATTGAGTCAATATTTATTAATGGAAGGGGGCGAGTCAAGATTTTTGAGGGGGCGAAATTGAAAAATACATTACAAATTAACTAGGAATAGTGGACCAACGGACAATGCCCAAATCTTGACTTGACAGATGACAAAGAAGCTGGCTTCTTCTCTGAATTTGAGTTCGATGAATCGTCGCCGGCTATGGAGCCAGCAGCCGCCAGTGCTGCTATGTCTGAATTTACAGCTTGGAGGATGAAGACTTGCAGAGGACACTGCCACCGCCAATCGCATGAAGTGAAGAGTAGGGAAAGGCAAGATGATGAGTTTATTGGGCTTTTTTTTTTAAAAAAAAAAAATTTGTGGTCCTTTTGTTGAATTGGGCCTTTTTTAAGATATTAGGCCCATTATCTGTTGATGAGTGTAATTACAGTTAGAAATCCATTTTTCCTCAGCCCCATATGATACAACATTTGCTGTAATTTGGAGTTTGGTTAGGAAGATTTTCATTGGAGGTGACCATACTTTGATTAAATTTTCATTTTAGTCATTCAACCTTTTTTCTAATTAAAATTCACTTAATTATTATTTAACTTTTTACATGTGAATTTCTGGGAAAAATAAAAAATAAAAAAAATTGAAGTTTAAAAGATGTACCCTCATACCCGTGTCCAAAATTTGGACTTTTTTTGGTTATATCCCCGTATCCTACATTTTAGAAAATAAAATATTCAACACTTAAATACATACCCGTATTCGATATCCATACCCAAGTCCGAGCATCACAGCTCTCATGTAGGCAACTTTCGTAAGCACATAAGTATATCTATATAGAGTTTGACATGTATATATTTTGCTTAATCATCTTGTGGACTGATAAAAAGTCCTAAATTCAGCTTTGATTGATGTTTTCTGGTTCAATTTTCTCTATTTTGTCTGTGCGTGATTTGCACGAATTTATGATGCACATTGATGATTTTCAGTGAGCTGTTTTAAGTAGGTATCAAGTCTAATTTGTACGAGGAAAAAATAAAGAAATATTATAATGGTGTTACCATTAAAAAATTGATAAAGAGTTGTACAATGTTGTGACTGTCAATTTTTATTTTTCAGATGTGCTATTCTGGGCTCAAATTAAATGAGAAGAGATTAGCATCTTTAACGGGGCACAAAAGAAGGGGTCGAAGTCAATGTTTGTGGATCGTCAAATCAGTCTTGAATGACAGGAAGTCATCAAATATTAGTGACAATGGGGCAACTGAGCCTGCTAGGATTCTTCTTCAGAGGTTGTTTGTGCAAACACAGAAACTGGAGGAACATATGGGCAGAGATCCTCATTCGCCTCTAGTTTCTGAGCTAGGTTTAAATCTTGGTAAGCTGGAATCGGATCTTCAGGTTGCACTGCTGGCCTTGAAGAAGAAAGAAGAAGATTTACAAGATGCAGAAAGGAAGGTATTGTTGGAGTACAATGAAATAAATCGTGCAAAAGGGGACTTGGAGCAGCGGGAGGAAGAAATAGAAGCGGCTAGATTGAAGCAGGAAAGGCTAGAAGATGAGTTAAAGCAAGCTAATATAAACTTAGCTTTGCAAGCTATGGAAATTGGTGATCTTAGGCTTCGTCTCATGGAAAGGGAACAAGAGATTTCCGCTGCTCAATCTGCACTATCTACGAAAGAAGAGGAAACTGTAAAAATGCAAAATGAATTGACGAGGAAGAGTGAGGAAGCTGCTGATGCTGATTCAGAACTCAGATCCAAGGCCAAACTCCTGGATGAAGCAAATGGAATTGTGAAAAAACAAGAACTCGAAATCCTAGAACTCCAGAGAGCAATTCAAAAAAAAGAAGAAGAGCTAGAAGTTTTCATGAGTATGCAGAAAACTGAAGCAGAGAAATTGAAAATTGCTGAGGGCAGTTTGGAGAAACAAGCAATGGATTGGCTAGTGGCACAGGAAGAATTGAAGAAGCTTGCAGTGGAAACAGCTAAGCATTCTGGGGAAGCAAATGAAACTTTAGAGGAGTTTGGAAGAGTGAAGAAGCTTCTTGCAGATGTGAGGTTTGAGTTAGTTTCGTCTCAGAAGGCTTTGGCCTCCTCTAGACAGGAAGTGGCAGATCAGGAACAGCTACTAGAAAAAAAGCTTCTTGAACTTGATGAGCAGAGGAGGTGTGTTATGTCCTATGCAACAAGTCTGAAAGATGCGGAAATCGAAGTGGAGAGTGAGAGGGTAAAACTTAGGGTTGCTGAAGCTCAAAACAAGGACCTCGAAAGGGATTTATCCATGGAGAAAGAACTTGTTGGGGAGTTACAAAAGAAATTAAATATGGAGAGATCCTCCTTGCAACAAGCAATTCTGGAAATGTCAGCTCTCCAGGAGGAGCTAGACCGTAAGAGTAATGAATTTGGAGAGAAACAGATTCTTCTTCAGGTCAAAGAGACGGAATTGGTAGAAGCTAGACTAGAGATCCAGCACTTGAAGTCTGAGCTGACTTCTCACCAGCTTATCTTGGAAGAAAAAGATCTGGAACTCTCAAATGCAAGGAAGATGCTGGAGGAAGTAAACCGGGAGATAGATGAGCTGAGGGGAATTATGAACAGTAAAGAAAATCAGCTTATTCAAGTGATGTTCATGCTGGAGGAAAAGGATGAACATGTTCAGGCAATGCAACATGAACTAAATGATACGAAACAGAAATTCTCTGAAGCTGAAGCAGTGTTGGAACAGATTGTAGAGGTGACTAATGAAGTGATTCTGTCAGTAAAGGATGAAAACTATGATGCTTTGGGTGCACATGATTATATCAATCACCTTTTGTCACCAGAGAAATCTGCTGATAATTTTAAGTGGCAAAAGAAACACCTTCAAACTGAACTTGGATTTACCAGAGAAAGTTTGAGAACAAAGGAAATGGAAGTTCTTGAAGCACAAAGGGCCCTCATCATTAAAGACGAAGAGCTAAAGATGGTTCTTGGCAAATTGGACGCCAGAGAGCAGGAACTAACAAAACTGAAGGAAGAAATTATCAGAGATCGTGATGAATTGAAACAGCTTTATGCTTTGGCACAAGAAAAAATGGGCGAAAAGACTGTTGGGGACCAAGTAATTAAGGAACTCCAATTGGAAGCAGCACAAATGGAGATTGAAGCTGCAACTAGTGCGCTTTATAAACTCAGAGTAATGAGTCGAGAGCTTCTAAATAAATCTAGTTTGAGCATGGATATCGAGTTTTTCGAGCACAATGATTCTGACACTAAGATAAATTTGATCGACAACAATGATTGTCCTGGTGAAGTTAAAACAGAAGTTGCTCGACTTTTGGCTTTGACTGAGCAGCTTGTTGATGGGGCCGGCATTGTTAGTAGCACAAGCTAATAGAGGCAATGTCTAATTTGTCGACTAGATGGTAGTGCATATATCTGTATCTAAACAATTCATTGCCGTAGGTTGGGTATATTTGTTCATTATGTTGTACTTCATCTGATTGTACTTGTTGGTTGTATCTCCTATACTGCGAATTTGATTGTGTTGTGGACATGATATATTTGAAACAGTTGATTTTTCCTTTCCTTTTTGGGTATCTTTGATTCCTCCAGAACAAGATTTGGGGCTTTAATTTACATGATAATATTTCAAGAAGCATTAGCGTTTGTGCAAAAAGGGGGCAATTTGATTACTGTAATTTCAAGACACATTCTTGTGTTTCACGGTGCTTTTGCTGAAATTATAACTGGCTATAATGTGTTGAAATTCCTAATTTAATTGTACGAGAACGAGAAATCAAGGAAACATTTGAACTGATAAGCTGTAATTTTGGATGTGAAAATCAAGGAAATATTAAAACAAATTATAATAATTAAGCGATGACATATCACTCGTAGAGGGGCTTCCAATTATTTGGACCTGTGAAGGCTGGTTTTACGTGTTGGGACGTTATTTATGGTCATTCTCCTTTCTTTTGGCTTTGTTAGTCCCAATGTAGCGTCTCACAAATTCATCCCTCACCCTTATAATGAGCTTCTGAGCATGTCCATGTAATGCTCAGCCAAAAAAGGAGAATGGAAAATATCCATGACCACCAACGTCCCATAAAAAATGCCGATGTTTTTGTGATAGGGTAATGCTTGTCAATTGTCCACTTTTATTCTCCTTTTTACCTCGGTAATGCCAGACGTGTCATTGCTCGAGACTTAAAAAGAGTCCTATTGCTACTTTGAAGGCTAAAGAGCATTTAGAACCATAAAAAAGAATGAGAACATTCATAGGCAGTATTTCCTGCTATAACAACGATGTCAACGGGTTTGTCAGGTACTCCCATTTTCATTTTCTGCTGAATGTAAGAGTGACGAGAGTCGGGGCCTAAGAACATCAGCTTGGGGCAAGTATCCAAGGCAAAGAAGGAAGAAATAGAGTCTTGTTTTGTTACGCCTAAACATAACGTCAATTACGTGTTGTCGTCCTTAGAGTGGGGATGGCTAGCAGTGAGTTCCAAAGATATCTTCTACTTACTCTTAGTCATAACTGGGGCGTTATTACTTGAATCATATTGTACGTTTCCCTTGGAATAATAAGGCACAGATAATAACATAAACATTATGTACAACATACACACGCTCATTGAACATAAATGTCTGTTACAACTTATGTTTCGTTTCGCCACCTCACGTCGTCCCACATGGCCGACCCACCGAAGCCTCCTTTGCCGAAGCCAACTGGAGTGCATAGGACCTATCAAAGTCCACTAAATCTGGAGCACCGAAACCCACTTTCACCGAAGCGGTCCCATGTGAATGGCCCTTCTGAAGCCCCTTTGCCGAAGTTAAATATGAGGCTCTGCCGAAGTGGTGAGGCTCAACAAAGTCAAATCCGAAACTCTACCACGACGAGTGACGATCCGCATTTGAAGATCCTGAATTCATGAAATCCTGTTGAAATGATTGATTTGACTCTTGTAATAAGTAATATGTCAAAATCTTGTCAACATAGGTTATAGAGTCGTCCCTCTTTGGGAGCATTTAATGCACTACAGGTTAGTTGGATCAAAATTAATACCTAGAATAAGATGCTTCGATTAAGGAGATGAGACCACATATCCCATCATCCAATAGCCACCATTTCACAGTAACACTATAAATATTCCACTCTTTTGTGTCATTTGGAGGTAATGCAAATACATCCAAAGTAAGTCATATATTTTCTCTTCTAGAGTTAAACCTTTTGTTGGTAAAGTAATATTCGATCTTGACTTTTAGTTTCTTTTTTTGTTGATTGTTCCTTATTGTGTGATTCCGCTTATATATTTTGCCTGCTCCCAAACATACTTGTCCTTCTTCCACGCTCAAATTCGAAATACCGTCAATTAGTAATCTGTCCAACGTAGTGAAATTAGTTTGCGTGAATAGGAGTGGGTCCAGTATTTGTTGTCCACGTCAACGGTATAAAAAACGAGATCAACAACTTCTATACACGAGATCAATGAAGTAGTTTCAAGTGCAACCGTCTATTTACAATAACAAAAGAGCTTTCCAAATTTTGACACAGATTTTAAATAAATTTACAGCTTTCCACGACAGGGCAAGTTTCCGAATCATGGCAACTCAGTTTCTGTAGTACCTTATCTGAAAATGTTGGCAACTTTTGGAGGACGCCATGCTGCGTTCTCACCAGTTTCGCCATCGACATGTTGACCATCATTTTGTATTGCTGGATTATGTCCCTTCTTCACCTTGGACCTCCCCAACTTCCTCCCAACACGAAGCCCTAGCTTCATGGCAGCAAACAGACCCAATGCTATTAGTAATGGTCTGACCGCCCAGTGAAAATCCTCAAGATGTTGATACTTCTTTACCACACCTGGACAAGTGTCGAATGACACAAGTTCAACTTCACCTGGATCAGCCAAGAAGCTTTTGTTTTCATTACCGAGTGTCAATCTACCCGGGAACTCAACCACAAGGCTGCCATTTGGAAGTATCTGACGAATTCTGCCTGCTGCGCATTCACCATATCTTCTCCATGGCCATTCAAAACGAGGGCTGAAAACATTTGATCTCAGTCTTACGAACTGCCCTACATAGTAAGGTTGTGCCATTTGGAGCTCTGAGTAATTGCCTTTCCAAAGAGCCTCGAGTCCTATAAATCCAACAGCTACACTTCCATCACGGTCGATGGAGTGAAGAATACCAACAGCCGAATGCTTCCTGTCTTCTTTCTTCAAGAGCACCCAATCTCCTGCAGCCAGTCCAAATGTGACACGTTCTAATGTAGAAACATGAACTCTTATTGGGTCACGAAGTCCATGCATCCGCACCAAAACAAGTCCATCGCGATCCGTATCACGTTCTAAACCAACTACACTACCCTCTGGTACATCCATGTTTTCAGGTTTGCACGAGTTTGGTGACTTTCTAGATCGTACCATGTCGCCCACTTGCAGATGATCCTTCGCAAGGAACCACTCGGTATAATTACTACCGCCTTGTTTTTCTCTAATAGTTATACTTCCAAGACCTGTCCAGCCTCCATCCTGGTAAACTGCATTTTGTGAACTGCAAATTGGTAACAATGTGAGTTAGCTTAAGAACACATGCACAAGCCACTTGAAGCCTGAAGAATACAGTATCTGAAAGTAGTGCAGAACTAAAAAGTGGTTCGATGGTCAAGATTCTTGCGTTAAAATCATAGGTGCTGGCATCAGGAGATCATCTTTTCCAAAATTTCAAAAACGAAAAAAAGAAAGTTGGATTCAATTGGAACACTAACATTAACCCCATAATTTACTAGCATTAATCAGGTAGGCCAACACATGATATCAAAAAAATGAGTTTGCCTGGCATTTGTAAATTTTGTTAGTAAATATCTTGGTATTTTCTTGCTCTAGACAAGTTCTAAAAATTATAAGCATTTGATACCATGGGACAGTATTTCTTTCCACTACAAAGATTTGCCTTCCATTTCCCTTTTTAATGTGCAGTAAGATGACCAAACTGTGAACTAAATGCACAGCAACCTACATATTCCTCTGCAATAGTTTGATATTTTTTTTCTTAATGAAACATATATGTGAAGAAGGAACAAGAATACCTTTTAAATGCTTGTAATATGTCCGCCATCATGGGGCGACTCATGAAGTCATACTCAAAACAACCAATAATGACATTCTCAACAGCAGGTGGGAGCCCACTGGGAATATGTGGTTTTTCTTGCTTCTTTACGACCAATTTGTATATCTCATCAATTGATTTACCACTCCAAGGCTGAATGCCAGTCAACATCTCGACTATGCTGCAACCAAATCCCCATGAATCAGTCTCGAAGGATAGAGGACCAGTAACTTCGGGTTGCCATTGTTCTGGAGCCATGTAGTTGGGAGTACCAAGTCTCCGAATCATATCCATGCTTGGCAGAGAAACGCCAAGTAACACATAAGGAATTCCTACGTCTCCAAGAATCGCCCGGTCATTTTCATTCAAAAGGACATTGAAAGGTTTAAGATTGAGAATAAGAATCTCCTTGGAGTGTAGGTTCATTACTCCTTGAGCCAGATCTGCTCCATACCTGTGGAGAGAACAACAACATGAAGATTGAGAGCATTTTATGCAATAAAAACATTTAACTAGAGAAAAGTATTCATCGACGTGTTTCTCAGATACATTAACCAAAAATCACCTCAAAACATCACTCAACGAGAGCTTCCCCCCTTTAAGGCAAGCCATTTTGTCCCCAACTGTGCCCTCATAAAATTTCATAACAATGCATATCTAGAAGGAAATATAGAGTATTCAGAAGAAGGGTTGGCAGAATTTGTTTATTTATTTTTCCTTTTTTTCAAAATCTGAGTGGAAAGATCCAGATTCTCAGCATTTTAAAAAAATTCGAACATACTCACTTTCTTACTTATAACGGAAAGACCGTGCAGCCAGCAGACGTTTTCTAAACCCCGACATTTAGAAAGTAAATCCTCCAACTTTACCAAGACATCTTTAACGTCATCTTCTTTAATGGAATGCAACATTTTAACAGCCACTTCATGATACTCTTCATAGTCTTCCGTTGCACGGTGATGTGTTGCCAGCCAAACATCACCAAATGGCCCTCTTCCGATCCTGTGCTTGAGTTTTATTGTTGCTGGGTCGATCCAAGGATGGATCTGGTTAGAAGATGTTACAGCAGTTCCACCACTATCACCAGAGTCTCTTTCAACAAGTTCAAAGTCTGATATAGACATTGGTCTATTGACAACAACTTGTCCAGCCATTTATCCTAAAGTTTCCACAGCATGATCATTAAGGAATATTACTACCCAAGTCATAAAAAATATGGAATACTACAGAACAAGATAGAAAAGAAAATGCAACTTTGAAGAGTTTAACTGCGTACGCAGATGAGAATGAATATATGAAAGCAATATTAAAAAAATTACCATGTTAAAATCAATAATTGCAAAATTCGACAATTACTGGTATCACTGGACAAAAACTCAGATCCAAGTACATTCAAAAGGTATGATCTGCCCTAATGATGCTGCAATAAACGAAAAAACACAGACTTCACTTACGATGCATTAAAATAAGAGATATATGTGAAAAACCGAGTTTTTGAATAAACCAAAATATGAACTCCAAGCCTCAAACTAAAATAGTAGCACTCTTGGCAGAATTTGTGCGCAAAACTACAATAAATATTTTAATTTTACTTTCTGAAAGTTGACAAACAGTATATTTCACATTTTCAACTTGGAGTTGAAAATCTGTAATTGCTTTTGATGAAATAGTTATAATTAGAGAAAAATGAACGAAAAATATAGAAGCATCCATAATCATCGGAAAATATAACAATCAAAAGAAAAATTCTAATTAACTCAATTCGCCTTCTGACACACACAAATGCATAATGACTAACTGAATTTCCAAACTTGAAATTCTACCAATTCAGTCAAAGGAAACATGAAAATCCAATTCCAAGATGAGTTGTTTTTTGGTTCCCTGTCACAAAATCAAACTTTGTGTAGAAATAAATTAAACAAAAAATCACTTGATTTCAATTTCCATTTAAAAGAAAAAACACAGAAAAGCACAGCACAGGAATCAAAAAGCACGAAAAATAATCAGACATTAAAGCAAATACAATTATGATACTTACTGATAGTATGGTATGGAGAGAGCTGAAATTGTAATCAAATTGGCAAAAATCTGAATTGAGAAAAAAAAAATCTACAAATTAAATGACGAGAAAAGAACTGTAGATAATCAACCAATTTTTATGCTTTTTATGGTCTCAAAAAAGGAAGAACTAATCTGTCACAAAAAAATTAAAGATTGAAAACGAGTGATAGAGAGAGAGAGAGAGAGAGAGAGAGAACAATAAAAATCAGTGAGGAGTCATCCCAACTTGTTGCACTCTAGCGTACGCTATGTTCTTTTCCATCTGGAAGAATTATTCAGCGATAAGAAGGAAAATTGCAAAAGTGGCCCCTCAACCTATTATTATCGAGATTTTGCTACTTGTACATAAAAAAAAAATATATATATATATACATAATATGATATAGAGGGAAAAAATTGGATAAAAAATTAATTGTATTTTAAAAACTGTTATATAATAGATAGTGTCATGTGACATTATATTTGTACAATTTGTCGCTAACGATGGAAACCATTCGAACATCTATGAAGTTTTATCGTGTGATCTTTTCATTTTTAATTTTAGAGCATTTCTAAGAGACTATTTGTAAAGAGCTCTTGTGTGAGCATTTTCAGGAAATTCTTTAAACACTAGATGCTATCTATTAATTTACAATTATTGCATTTAATAAGCTACATATTTAAATGTTCTATTTTTTAAATTATTCAAATCATAATTGAATTGATTTGTCATTGACATATAAAAAAAAATATGTTAAATAAAAGAAAACACAAATACAAAAAAAATATTTATTGAAAAAGTTAAAATAAAGATCAAAATAGAGAACATTTTTAAAAAGTATAAACGATATTATTCCTTAAGTTTAAAGTTGCTCTATTTAAGAACATCTTTAAATGACTCTTTATTTATAACGAGTATCTTATACATGATAGAAAACATATTTACATTTAGAGTGTAAATTTTTTTATATACTTCAAAAATGTTCCCTATTTTAGTTTTGTATTCTATTTTTCTTTAAAAAAAGTATTGATTTCTCCTCATATTTTATTTAATATTTTTTGAAAATGTTAATGACCAATCAATTTATTGTTTTTCTTACCTGCTAATGATCCATTAATTCAAATATGATTTTAGAAAATTGAGTTGAATAGTATTGAGATTTGCAATTTATTAAATGTAATCATTATAAAATAAAAATAGAGATGCTCTATTTTAAAAAGTCAAAATAAAGAACCTTTTATAACTTATTTTATGTATTTTCCTTCTAAAATATACAGCATCTTGTGTTCTTATGGAATTAAATTTTACTTTCGACTCAAACAATTGTTCAAAATTTTGAGAGACGTTTCGATAAGAGACATGAAATAATTTAAGGGAGATTTTAGGTAGTTAAAGCTTTTTCAACAGTCTCTTTGTGATCAAACAATTCAAATATGATTTGAATAATTAAAGAACTAGATATTAAAATATGTAACTTATTGAATACAATTAATATAAAGTATAAATTGAGGAGAGTCCACTCTTTATATTACTTTATAATTATTTCATTTAATAAGCTACATATT
>CAIGRL010117586.1:0-16310 GCA_903798325.1 Fraxinus xanthoxyloides | reverse complement strand
AATTGAAATTAAATTAAAGTTTAGTGACTGAAATTGAGATAAATTGAAATTTAGTAACCAATAGAATTTCTTTTTAAGTTGAGTAACACGAATGATATTTACTCAGCAGGCATGTCCCTATGTAGCATGGGTAGCAAAGTTCCTCCTTCCAACATGATGGGGGCAAGGAACATGGTTCCTATCTCAAATTCCTTGAATCAATCTTAAACCTTTTTATCTTATATTTTTCGATTTAAATAATTAAATGGAGGCGATAAATGAGAATATTTTAATCTCGACTACGTTCCTTCCTTACCTCATCTCCTAAATGTTCCCGACGAGCAGGGACGGAATTGCCAAACTGATTCCATCCCTATCCCTGTGTGTGAAATCTTGTTTCGAGGGATCAAGGGTGCGTAGATCCTTCATTGTTCAACCTAACCTGGCTGGCCAAAAATTAGCCCAGGAAAGAACCGGTTAAAATTAGGAACCAGCTTTGACGGCTGACAAATGGAAACATGCGACTAGAACTAACTATTCCTACTCAATTCTTCGTAGAAAGCTAGTTCTAAACAAAGTGCACACAAAGACAATACCACTTTTTTTTTTTTAATCAAAAAACCTCCAAGGTGAGTGATTTATCATACTGAAAAATTTAAAAAAATGAGTTACAAACATGAGAGGGATCGAATATAACTTGTCCTTTAGCTTATGAAAATACAAATTAGAAATATTTAACCAATTTAGCAAAATGGAACTAAAGATGAATGTACCATACAATATTTCGTGTGTCTTTGTCATGCTTCTTGTCACCGCGTATTGAGTTAGGTACTTGGTTGGCTTTGTCATCACCATCGTCTACGATGGACGCCAACATATGTTAGAGTTTGAGTACAATATCGATTGAATAAATTTAATAATTATTTGACTTATGTATCTATTTCAAAATGTTAATCGATTGACATTATATTTAATCAATCTATCAATCCTTTTTTTTAAAAAAAATAATAAAATTAATTGAAGCTCTAATTTTGAGAAAAAGAAAAAGGATACAAACATCAACTTTTAGGTACCTCTCCATGAATAATGTGAATAGATTTGATAATAAAGTTTTTTTACAATAACCACATCTTTTCTCTTTCTCGTGATGTTTTAATTTGTGTTCCTTCTGATCCATGCATTGTTTAGGGACACAATAAAAAGAAGAGAACTTTTAACACTTTATTAATTTAATGATAATATTTCCTTTATTTTTATTTCATTAACTTTATATAAATAGAATCCAATAGAACGAACCGTGAGGGTGCATCACAAATGGATACTATTTACCGTCCCGTGACGAAAACACGATATTTCATGGACTTCAAATAAATGTACATTGATATTCAGTCCCCATTTGGAACACATTAAAATTTTCGTTCTCATTCTTCTACTCATTTTTCAACCACACATTTTCAATAAAATAATATTTGCCATCATATCAATAACTTTTTTTTTTCAACCACACATTTTCCATCAATCTACTATTCCAGAATATATTATTCCAAAATAATGGGGCTCAAACACACCCTGATGTAGTTACTCATTATACTCGAGCTAAGGCTTTACCTCATTTTATTAATTTTTATGTCGTTAGAATAGGTGATTTTTATTGAAAATTTTAATGTGGTTTGTTAAAAAAAAATTAATATAGTACTTTAATTTTTTTTTTTAAAGTGTTGCCTATTTGATCTATAATATGTCTTCATTCTCTTTTCTTGATCTTTCAATCATTTTCATTGTGAAGTTTGCTTAAATGGAAAAACCATTGAACAAAATTTTAAGGAAAAGAAAGTCGATCAACTTGGGAGCTGGGACTTCTTTTCACGCTTTACAGGTATAAAAATAACGATATCGAAAATAGGATTGACAAATGAGTTATCCATTTTTCATTTTCACTCAAAAAATTTTATGATTTTCCTCGCCAATTGAGACACCCTTTAAAAAAGATAAATCGCGTAGAGTCTCAACCTCCAGTTTTCGAATATAATATCGACATATATTTGATATGTTAGACTAAAAATAATAAAATTAGATCAAATAAAGTAAGACCATTTTCATATGCACATCTTCTTTATACTTTTGGTGCAGCCAGATAATGACTCAAAAAACATGTTTCTTGCCATACTTTCTGATTAACAAACTTGTGGTCCACATACATTTGCTCCTAGGTAGTGTTTCATGAAAGTTGTAACCCTAGTATAAATTAAAACTTCTGCATGCAAATTTATTACATACTTCAAATCCAAACAAGAAATCATTGAAGAATTTTAGTCCATTTTCATGGCACCAAGCAGAGAATCATTCCTCAGAAATTCATCGAAAAACGACATGGTTCATCAAAAACCCTCAAGACTCTCATTTGAAAACCTCCAAAGAACAGTTTCGGACATCTCATTCCAACTCAATGAACTCCTATCCAAAGAAGAAAAAGAGTCGGAATCTGCTGCTGCTGATAACAAAAAGGGACTTGTTCTTCCCCCAATATCCGACATCGAAGACGCCAAGTGCGAGTGCTGCGGTATGTCCGAAGAATTTACCCCAGAATACATAAAAAACGTGCGTGAAAAATTCTCGGGGAAAATGGTTTGTGGGCTGTGTTCAGAAGCAGTGAAGGAAGAAATGGAGAAAAATGGTGGGAAAAGAGAAGAAGCATTGAAAGAGCACATGAATGCATGTGTGAAATTCAATAGGGTTGGCAGAGCATATCCTGTACTGTTGCAAGCAGAAGCCATGAGAGAGATTCTGAAGAAAAATAGGGCAAACTCCCTTAGTCCTAGAGAGAAGGGAGAGGAGGTGGGGTTGCAGAAGAAAGGTGGGATTGCTAGGAGTTCAAGTTGTATTCCGGCCATTATAAAGGAGATTAATACTCATAATATGGTGAAGTGAGTTGCAGAAAGTTATGTATTGACAAGAGAGCTAAGGTTTATGTCTTTATTTGTTGGATTACTTATGCTAAATATTAATGGAGTTTTAGGGTAATTAACTATAGGTTTTTATTTAGCTGATTCCATAATAGAGTATAGTTCTTAGATTAATTATAATTAATCTATGTGTTATAGTATGATTAGGAACAATCTCTCTCTCTGACTCTCTGAGAGTACGAAAATAATGTGTAATTCACTAATTCTAATATAGAGTCCCGATGTTTAAGGATTATTTCTTTGTAGTTTGGTCGTTTAATTAGTATATATATTTTTTCTATCGCAGTTATATGTACTAATTTTCTCTTGGCAAATTATAAACCAAAATATTGTACAAATTCTTGTATTTCTTTCAATGATTTTGTCTCAATTACCTTGAATTCATAGTTCATAGTTAGATATATTGTATCACACGTGTTCATTATAGTCGTCAAAAGATTTAACCTAAAACCAAAATTTAATTTGAGTCTTAAATAGTCCTCACAAAAATAAAATAAAATAATAAAATAAAATAACTTACTACATGAAATTATGTTGAGAAAATTTTTAGAAAGTCTTTTGAGGAATTAATTGAGACTTGCATAATATTTATTCATTTCATTCCTCGTTTTATTTTTAAATTTCTAATACATGTCATGGGAGATAGCGAAGAAATGCCGGATTTGAATTCCATGCATTGTGCATATCAACATGATAGGTGTATTTTATACACTTATTCGAACTCTAAAATATAGACATGTCGTAATTCTTTTAATGGAATTATAACCTAATTTATTATATAATGTGTTATTACGTGAAACTCGATGAATAGAAGTGAAATTGAAAGAAAGAAGCGAAAAATGATAAGATCCAAAGTTTGATGGTTAAAGTGTAAATACTCAAAAGTTGTGTCGAAACTCACGATGAAGATTCGAGAATGCTAGAGGTCAAATGGACACAACTAAAGATCAAAAAGAGTGAAAACAAATCAATTTTCAACAGTATAAGGATGTCCAAATTTTTAACTGGAGATTGAAACCCTTTGTGGCTCAATAAACGTTCAAATTGAAAAAGAGCTACTTCAAGAAAAATTGTAGCCTTTTGAGTTATCTTTCCAATACATTTTGAATCGTCTTAATCGAATATCAAGAAAAAAGTTAAGACAAAAATATCATACGCAAAGTCAAACAACAACTCAGCGTCAAAACACTGCAAACACAGTGCCTAGGCATTGTATTATACCCACATGAGAGTTTTTTCAGCAAGACGCTGCCACCATAGTGACCAAGCGCTGCCGGACAAATATCGCGGCGCCTAGGCACTGCTTCCCAGTGCCTAGACGCTGCGCTACACAAGTAGGTTTTTGATTGAATAGACTGCGAGAAGCTGAGAAAAAGATTCCAATTTGGCCAATAATGTGTATAGAACTATAAATAGTCCAAAGAATGCACGAATTAGAGGTTCCATACATTGAAAAAAGAGAGATACGTAGAGAGATCGAAGAGTCAAATCAAGAGAAGAATTCATCACGGGATTCAAGTTTAAAGCAAAGATTCGAAGCGGAGAAGACCTTGGTGCCAGAGTTGATTCTTTTCTATATCTTTATTCAATTAATCCGGTGATGTATTCAAAAATATTTATTTATTATTTCTATTACATTATGCTTAACTAAACTTAAAATTAGGGCAAACAATGTAGTCTTTTGTGATCCTTGATTTTTTTATTCAAAGACTTCTATAACATATTCTTTTATGTGTTGATTTTGTAATGAGATTAATGCTTTGAATTTTTGGCCAATAATTTGATGATTACTTGATTTTCTTACGAATTGAGAGGTGAGTTTGACGCTTAGACCGTGTAATAAAATTCGGTAAAGTAATATAACGTGTAGAGACACCTATACTAATTATTGAGATTGTAACAGGAATTCTTAGAACTATATTTCGTTTAACTAAGGGTAATTCGTATAGAGATATGGAATTGAATCAGTTAAATAGGCTCAATGAGAACTCGAGACGGGTAAATTGAATACTATAAAAGAATTCAATCGAACGAACACTACATTATGTTAGAAGCTTGAATTAATAATTGAGGTAATCATTGGATGAACTTGTTTTGCTCTAATATTCATTACGTATTCGAATCTTCTATAAATCAGTATTTACAATTTTTTTTATACTTTTCATTAGTTTAGTATAGTTAGTTCATAAAAGAAAAATAATATTCATAACTATTACCATTCTTTATTTGTTTACTTTCATCAAATAAGAGTTAGAAAAATAGATTAAGTCTAAAATATAGTTTTCGTAAGAACAATAATCCGGACTCCAAGGTGAACTATATTACTTGTTACGATATCATACACTTGCGATATAAAAAACGCAACACCACACATAGAGACACGACACAAGATAGGGCTAAGAAGAGCGAGAATAATATGTTTAGTGATCTTACATTGTTGATAGATGCAAGTGACCTTTTTTTCAAGAATAATTCATTGTTGATAATGCAACTAATCCATTGTTGATAATTCACGCTAAATCAAAAAATAATTCAAAATATTAAAAGTAAAAGGTTTCTGGTTCAAGTTTATGAGTTTACCCAATTTGTTACAAAGTGTGCATCATTTGGGTTGGGTCAACCATACTTGAATTGGGCATTGTATAGATCCCATGGTCTAGTTATTGGGCTAACCCAACTCATTTGCTACATATACCAACATTTACCCTTTTAAGCGCTCAGTTTTTTGGGCAAATTTTTTAAACACACTTGAAATGAACTATTTTCAGTAATATTGTTCAACATTTGTATTACAAAAATGCATATTGTGTTACACCTTGTCGTAATACGTGTTATACTTTTTGTACTGTGTTACACCATTGCCGATTTGCCGTTACCTCTACTACCACCACCATCGTTGACACGTCCATCAATGTCGATACCAACTCCTCCAACACAGCCCAAAAACCAAGCAAAATCACCACGAGAGACCAAGTCCACCCGAACATCACCATCGGGCCTTCAAAAATAGCAAATTTGGCGGCCTGTGATTCCTTCCCTATACAAATGTATTTACCACAATTTGCTTAACCCTAATTGCAGAATCAATCACAACCATTCAAGAATCCAAGCCTACAAATGAATCATCAGCCATTTCACTTGATAAAAAGTTCAAGTGCATTTCTTTCAATGAGGGACAAATAAAGACTTAAGAAGAACATCCATACACGACTTGATATCTACCGTAGATTATTATTCGTGCTTGGTTAGAGTTATTCCAAGGATTTCCACACCAACAACAATATCAATTTAACTTTCTATTTTCCCATTAAACTAGAAAACTAGACCGAACTGACACTTTCTAATTTAAAATATCGAGTTTCATATTAACATTTAATTGAACCGATCGATTCAATTTATCCAACAATTTTTCGACAAGTACTTTTGACCAAAAATGAGTTGGATAAAAACCACCTTTTCCCTCCCAAAGCTCGTGCTCTTCATTCTTAAATCGTATTGGTTTAGTTTACTTCTTTAAAAACCCCAAAGTGGAGTTTGTCCCCTTTTAATTTAAGACACTTAATGGAGACAGTGGACCATTGCAAAAAAATACAAAGCCTAGTCATAAAAGCAATATAGATCCTTAAATTAATCAGATTAATTGGGTAGCTAGACTTCACGTCATGTGTACCTCATACAACTTCTTCTTCATGGAGATATAATATTTATGTCACATTTTTTTTACCTGCTGAGACTCGTCTCTGATTTACGTCGTGAACTATATTTGCCAAAATATTTATAAAGTAGGCATTGATTAGACTGTTCTTAGGTATGGGTATACGTGATTTTTTATCAGGTATTCTTAAAAGTATGAATCTATGGCTTTCTCTTTAGAAAGACGTTAAGAAAACTTGAATATTGATCATTGAAAACTTGAAAAATTCCTAAATTTTAAATGTGTTTTGACTCTACTTTCGATGTAACAATGAAGATGGGACTATTCTTTTTGGGCTCCAACGTGCCCATGTCACTAGTGAGTTTGGCAAGTTTGGTAGCGCCATGATTGATAAGTAAGTTCATGTTAGAAAACAAAATGTAACGTGAATGGAGAAATTTGTGTTGAAATTTGAATTACTTTTAAGATTAATAGGTACTGGTTTTTCACAAGATATTTTAGAAAAGTACTTAAGCACAAATGTGGTAAATTATTAACTTAATGTTGGATTCTTGTGCACTTTACAGCATAATGGCATATATGAACTTTACAACATTGTCTAAAAAGAGGGAATAAGTGTATCTATAGTCTGATAGTGTTGTTTATTAAAATTGTACTTGAGGTGGTCAAACTTCTATGTCCACGTATTTTAGTCTTTTAAGTTTAAATTAAGATCATAATGGTCATTTAGTAACTATTTGTGTAACAAATTAAAATTTCAATGACCGTTTATGAAAGCGCACGAAACTCCATTGACCATTTCTGTAAGTTTTAAACTTCAGTGACTGTTTTGTAATTGTTAGGTAAGTTCAGTGACCGTTTGTGAAATTAACCCTAAATATAAATGATCTAAAGGGCATTTAAAATATACATGGATATATATATATATATATATACACGTTTTTCTAATACGGAGTGACTTCAATTAGAATAATACATCACAATCCTCGTTAATACAATCCCCCACTCATATCCTCCCTAATCGTATCTCTCTTAATTTAATACATTGGACCAAATGCACATAAAATTTGTTGAAACAATTACAGACAATACAACATGGCATCGTGTACATGACATTTCTAGAAAAAATAGATATTTAATGTTGGAAAAACATGTCACAAAAAATTATATATAAGGTATAAATAAAAAAGAATTTCACTTTTGATTCCTAACCCATTGTTTCAATAGCAAATTGGTCGATACTTGTTCATTATAATTGCACGATCATTTTCTTAATAACGAAGAGAAGCATATTTTCATGAGGGTCACGTGACAATCCAACAAGATTTGCACGGTTCTTGTTATTGAGAACTATCGTGAAATTTTATAAGGGTAATTATATTCACACCACAATTTTTATTTCTTGCCCACATTTTAATTATATTTAACGTTCTTACTCTTTGCTCATTATATTACTTATTTCCTTATCAATTTTCATATTATTCTTATCTCCAAACTTTTCAATAATTACACATTTTTTATTTAACATTTTTATATCCAAAAGTACGTTGAAATAGTGTAAAATAAATAATTTTTCCATCATATTTGTATAAATTAAATAAATAAAAAGTGCGAAAAAATATTTTTTCCTCATTTCAAGCATAAAACAAAATATTTTGAATAAATCACCATCGATGACAAGACTTACTTATTAATGGAAGGTTGAAGATTAGTAATTGCTACAACGAGCCAAGATTGAGAAGTTTGACTGCAATTTAAATGTGGTATGACAAATAAAAAAATGGTGTCAATATAACCAATTTTAGAAACCAAGTGTTCCTTTTTGAAATTTAATCGCCAACTTGTCCATTTTCCATACACATACAATAATATATAAAGCCATATCAATAATCTAAGGCTAAGTTTTTAAGTGCTTATGAACAGTGAATTCTAAAGTATATATCGTTAAAAAATAGATATAAGTTATGTACGATAAAGAATGTATCACTAAAAATTATATTTGACCACACATTCTTTGGACCTCACTGTTTACAAGCAATTAAAATCTAACTTTAGAACGCATGCTGCGTTGAGACACCCGTAGATATGAATCGAACATAATATGTAAGAATATTGAATTATGTTACATGTACAAATTTATATTACAAAGTTGGTTGACAAAATAACATTTACATCAATCATTTTAAAAACAGATTTTTAAATCATTTAAAATCAAAGGTCTAAATTTTACCAATACACTTTGTAACCCAATTCGAATATTAGTTTGGTCGATCCCACTATGTACTAAAAAGCAAAACTATTTAATGGGCATACACAAAAAGAGAGGGAGCATGCCAGTTTGACAAAGACCACACATTCTGTATATTCCTTCGAGAAAAGAGATTAGAGTACTTTAGTTTTTGTGTTTTTTTCTGCTCACTCATTAGCTACCTACTTCTCCCTATGTATCTAAACACCCTTATAAGGATTAAAGTACTCGTACACACAGAAAGTGTCATGTGTGAAAAATCTGACAGTTAATTGAAAATGTGTCGTCAAGATTAATGTATTAAAATCTGTCAACTCATATGAGTGTAAATCAATATGTCAACATTTATGTACATGCAGGGGCGGACCGAGACCAATTTTGTTGTGGGGTCAAAAATGATAATTCAATTCAATTTTTTTTTGTGGGGTCATTTGACCCCACTTGACCCCATCTGGGTCCGCCCCTGTGTACATGTAGCATGATCTTACTTTTAAATTCAACTTCTTTCTGCCTCACCCTCCTCGACTGCCTCTTATGGTTGAAACTTGAAATTAATATATTTATAGATTATAATCTAGCCAGAGCATAGTTATTTCTCTCGAAAAAACTAATTGTATCAGTTTCATTTTCAAACTTCACATAGAAATGAAGTTGTTCAATATGATAAATGTTAGTTCTGGTTTGCTCGAGCTTGATTTTTGATTGTGTATTAATTTCTTGCATAAAAAATAAAATCAAATAAACCGATGGAAATGATATATACAATCTACTTCACTCGACAAAGAAAGTTCAAACGATAATGAAAAAAATACTAAGCAAATAACTAAACCGATGGATTAAAATGAACATTATAGTTATAAGAAGAATGCAAGAGCCATATTCAACTCTTTTATATCCATTAATCATAGTGTATCTCACTCATGAATTCATTAGTTTCAATTTCAAACTTTCGAAAACAAAACTAAGAACAAGATCTTCAAAAAACTCGTGAAAATTAAAAAAAAATGCCGTATTTTCATTTAGCTTTAAAAAATCCATGGCGAACAAATTTCAGAAATCATACACGCATACATTACCAAGAATATAGTAATGACAATTGTGTTAAGGTTTGATGTTTCATTTTAAAAGATGAACCTTAGTAAGAATAGTAGTTCAAACTCTTATAAATTGATTTTATATTTTCAAATTTTTTTTTTCGATATGAAATTTTATTCCTTAACAAATTGTACTAATTATGACCCTACTTAATATTTACATCTAGTGTCAATCATTTCAATTTTTTTTTTGTCTCCATAACTACGGCATTTTGTTTAGCATCATTAAATTTACAATGTTGAGTAAACGTATCAAATCAAGGACAATATTGAGAGAAGTACTTTACACCGTTACAAGAAGAAAAGAGAAAATGATATTTTTAGTCTTAAATTGATTATATAATTGCAATATCTAATGGAGAATGATATATTTGCTTTGAATATAACCCAAGTCCAAAAGTCTGTTGAGTTTACAAAATTAAAAAAGAAAAAAAAAAAGAAAAAAGAAAAAAGAGGGAATCGTCTCTCCGTTTCTCTGTGTAAGCATACCTCATCTAAAGGAATGTTGATATCTAAAAACTAGAATGTCAAAGTATGAACTAAAAATTCTCGTCAACATGGCTTATTTTGTCGAGAATGCATAATGGTTTGAAATTAGTGCAAAGGGAAGATAAATAATTTGGTAAGATTTTAGAAAAGGATATCTTTGAAAGAAATTAACAAAAAAAAATTAGAAAAATGAACATTATTTTGTATGAATTAAAGTGGTCATTAATCCATGTAATTTTTTTTAAATACG
Source organism: Fraxinus xanthoxyloides (assembly GCA_903798325.1). NCBI lineage: Eukaryota > Viridiplantae > Streptophyta > Magnoliopsida > Lamiales > Oleaceae > Fraxinus > Fraxinus xanthoxyloides. The sequence goes on along the minus strand of CAIGRL010117586.1, from coordinate 5,632 downwards.
GTCATTTGCTTATAATGTCCTTTTATCGAAATGTTCTCTAGAAAATCTAGGCAAAGTTGTTGGGGAAGATTAAAATATAGATTAAAATTTTGTCAACTTTTTATAATTTGTCAAGAATGTGTGGATGTATCGAATAAGTTATTTTGAAAGCAATGTATATAACTCGATATCAATTCCATATATGAGCAAGACATTGAAAATTTTGCATTTGAGTTGGTCAAGGTTCTATGTCTACGTGTTTTTGGTTCTTTAAGTTTGAATTAAAATCATAACGGTCATTCAATGATCATTTGTGAAACAAAATAAAACTTGTGTGACCATTTGTAAAAGCGCATAAAATTTCAGTGACCGTTTCTGCAGGTTTTAAACTTCATTGACCGTTTTGTAATTTTTAAGTAAGTTCAGTGACCGTTCGTGAAATTAACCCCAAAAAAATCTTATTACGTCTAGTCTCGTAAAACTTGATTTCACTGTCATGCTACTCCTCGTGCCTTTTAAATTTTGATAAAAATTTCATATTGTCAAATTAAGTTTTTTTTTTCTGAAAAAAATTATTCAAATGAAATGTTTTGTTAGAAAAGCTGTTCACTTTACGGTACTGTGGATAGAAATTAGAAAAGTTCACGCCATTTTTGATAGTTGTCGTGAATATGTCCAAACGCAAAGGGTATTCCGCATGGCTTAACTCAACTTTTTAAAACTTTAATGTATAGTGATTTCTCTGTCGCTTTCCAAATTCAGTCAAAAGAGCATTTTAGTAATATCCGACAAAAGCTAAGGCTTTTCCCCAACGTCGGTCCCTGCCTTTCTAACGTTCGTGTGTTCAAATTGGAGTCGAGTAGGTAGAAGTCTTGAGTTCAAATCTCAAAATTATACACGTAAATTGTATAATCACTATATGTTGTTACATGTTTTATTATTTACAAAATGATAACATAACACGATAAAAATAAATGTAAGTAGATGACTTTTGATTAAGATTGAAGCCATCTAGTGTTCTTGAAAACAAGATTTACATTAATACATATGAGATGGTTGATATAATTCAGAGTTAGGCAATAAATTTAGGATCAAGTTTCGCTGTTATACATTTCATGAAAATTGGGGAGGGCGTAAGATATTTTATCCAAAAAACTACGTTGTTCATGTGATGGGGTGCATCAAATACGTGATTTTTGATAAATGCACGCGATCCCTTTCCTATTTAACCATTTAAACTTTTGAATGACACGAGAGTAACGCATGAGAAGATTTGAAGACTATATAAATGTATTACCTTTCTAATAGAATTGATCTTCTGCCTCGAATACGCGACAAAGAGAATCGTAAGTATAATTTTCTGAATATATAATTGTTGTAGAAAATCATAAATAAGGTTCGCTTGCCACATTAGCAATGAGACTCATGGTGGGCAGGAAATCAGATCTGTACCTTTCTAATAGCTTAAACTTTCAAACGAGATGGTTCAATAAATCTGTCTTTCAATGTATGAGTGTGTGTAAATGTATAGTTATATAGACACCTACACTCAGAATTCTTACCCTCAAACCCTACTCTCTTAAACTTTAACTTGTTATCACTTCGATTTGTTACTCCTCTTCCATTATTTCTGGTCTTTTACAACAGAAGCATATCTAAATATTTGCGGTACGTCATTGAGCCTTAACTTTATCTGTCTGTCTATGTTCAAACTGATATATATCATCACAGTGTGTGGTTCTGTTCTTGGCGGAACAATGTTTTGGTGGCAAAAATCTTCAAAGTTCTGTATATTTTCTACTAGTCGAAAATGGACAGTAAGAGTTTTAATTGTTTGACAGTGGGATTTTGTTCGTGCAAAAAAAAAGGATATTCTTGATTTTCTTACTGATGCTCGTGCTTGTTCTTGTTGTTGCTTTTGCTGTCCTCATGATTATGGCAAATGTCAATTTTATTCCATCAATGAATAAACGATTATTCTAATTCATTAAAAGCTGTGTTATTCCTTTTAGTCTCTGTATTTTCTGTAAATTGTCAGATCCAAGATAAGGTGAAAATCTTATAGTATTTTTGTTTTGTGGCAGAAAATAAAGGGATAATTCTCCATTTTCTGAAAGTTGCTCAGCTTTCAGGGTTTTCTTTAAGCTCTACCTGATAAACAATTTATGCCTGGAGAGAGAAACTTTTGATCAGTTGAAAATGGCGAAAAAAGGGCTACAAAGATACAGATTTTTCGTGGTGATCGTGTTCATTTTTATGTTCTTGAATCTGTATGCATGCAAAGGATTGGAATTTGAGCTACTTTTGTCCATAAAAGCGTCTATTAATGATCCTTTGGAGTCTCTGAGCACCTGGAATTCCTCTCTTCCTTTCTGCAAATGGAATGGAGTTACCTGTTATGATTCGTCCCATGTAGCGAAGATCGAGCTCTCGGGGAAGAAGTTGTCTGGAAAAATATCTGAGAAGATTTTCCTGTTTCCATATGTTCAAAATATTGATCTTTCCAGCAACCAGTTCGTTGGGGAAATTCCAGGGAATTTGTTGTCGTGTTTTTCGCTCAGGAATCTCAATCTAAGCAATAATAACTTAACAGGTTCAATTCCTGGAGGCTTCCTTCCACTTCTTGAAACATTGGATCTCTCCAACAATATGCTTTCAGGAAAAATCCCAGACGCAATTGGACTTTTTTCAGGTCTTAAAGTGCTTGATTTTGGTGGGAACGTTTTGACAGGAAAAATTCCTGAGTCCATAACAAATATGACAAGATTGGAGGTCTTGACTTTGGCATCAAACCAGTTGATTGGAGAAATTCCAAGAGAATTAGGGTTCATGAAGAGTTTGAGATGGATTTATTTGGGACATAATAATTTCTCAGGTGGAATTCCAAAGGAAATTGGTGAATTAACTTCCTTGAATCATCTTGATCTTGTTTACAATAATCTGACAGGTGAAATCCCTTCATCTTTAGGCAATCTCACCAATCTTCGGTACCTTTACCTCTACTTCAATAAATTCACTGGTGGAATTCCAAGATCCATTTTCAGTCTCAAGAAATTAGTTTCACTTGATTTAAGTGATAATTTCTTGTCAAGTGAAATTCCTGAACTGCTTATTCAGTTGCAAAATCTGGAAATTCTCCATTTGTTTTCCAACAATTTCACTGGAAAAATTCCGAATGCTTTAACCTCTTTGCCTCACCTCCAAGTTCTTCAATTGTGGTCGAATAAACTTTCCGGGGAAATACCAAAAGACCTTGGGAAGTATAACAACCTCACCGTATTAGACCTTTCTTCAAATAACCTAACCGGAAAAATCCCAGAAAATCTTTGCTCTTCCGGACGCCTATTTAAGCTTATCCTCTTTTCAAATTATCTGGAAGGTGAAATTCCCAAGAGTTTAAGCAGTTGCAGAACTTTACAGCGTGTCCGCCTTCAGAACAACCAGCTCTCCGGTGAATTGTTCCCGGGATTTACCAGCCTTCCTCTCGTTTACTTTCTGGATATTTCCAGGAACAATCTTTTTGGCTCAATTGATGAATGGAAATGGGATATGCCAGAACTTCAAATGCTAAGCCTGGCAAGAAATAAATTTTCGGGGAACTTGCCCAATTCCTTCAGCAGCAAAAAGATGGAGAACCTCGATTTATCAGGAAATAATTTTTCAGGCAGCATTTCTCAAAGTTTAGGGAAATTTTCAGAACTCATGGAACTGAAATTAAGTGAAAACAAGCTCTCAGGTAAAATTCCTGATGAATTATCTTTTTGCAAAAAGCTTGTGAATTTAGACCTCAGCCATAATCAGCTTACGGGGGGAATTCCTATTAGCCTTTCTGAAATGCCAGTTCTTAGCCAGCTTGATCTGTCGGTTAATCAGTTATCGGGCGAAATCCCATCCAACTTAGGCAAGGTGGAATCCCTTGTTCAAGTAAATATTTCTCACAACAATTTTCATGGAAGTTTACCCTCCACTGGCGCGTTTCTAGCTATCAGTTCTTCCGCTGTGGCCGGAAACAGCCTCTGCGGTGGAGAAACAAGTGGTTTACCACCATGTTCCAGCATTAAAAATCGGGTTCCCTGGTCTTTAATGGCCTGTCTTCTTGTTTCCTTTGTCGTTGTTGTTCTAGCTATATCGTTTGCTGTTTTCATTCGACGAAGAAATAAAGTCCAGTTGAAGACGATTGGAAGTGAAGATGGAACTTGGGAGTTCCAGTTTTTGAATTCCAAGGTTTCAAAATCAATAACAATCAAGGATATTGTTTCATCTATAAAGGAAGAAAATCTCATTTCCAGAGGAAAGAAGGCAGTACTTTCATACAAAGGAGAATCCACCACAAACAACATGCAATTCTTAGCCGAGGAAATCACTTCATTTTCAACCAAGTCTTCGACCGGCATAATCGAATTATGTAACCTCAAACATACAAATATTGTGAAGCTACTTGGGATATGCCGGTCAGAAAAGGTTGGAATTTTGGTTTATGAGTACATAGAAGGCAAGGATTTGCATGATGCCCTTCCAGGCCTGAGTTGGGAAAGAAGACATAACGTTGCCATTGGAATTGCTAAAGCTCTTCGATATTTGCACTGTTATTGTTCAGCATGTATCCTGGCTGGTGATCTTTCACCTCAAAAAATTTTGGTCGATGAAAATGACGAAGCCCGCTTGAGATTGAGTCTTCCGGGGCTTGTTCCTGCCGAAAACAAGCGGTTCATCTCTTCTGCCTACTTTGCTCCAGGTACGTAATGCTAGACACTTAACATGGTCGAGTGTGCTATTAACGTACTTACAATAACACACCCGTTACAATTCTCAAAGAAATAAAAATATTATTGAATTAGATAAAAAATAATAATAATTACTCATTTATCCTTAATTACTATGTAAATATTCTGAAATTGCAAGTTCTGTTAATAAATTTAGAAAGTATAAATGTGGAAGAACAGGACTACAGCATCATAATTTCTTTTTAGAATAAATCTAATGTTGACATTGCTTCTTTATTGGCTCAACCTTTGATGGTGAAGGTCCCCTCAAGCAGACAAGTTTAATCGAGGGTATCATGAAAAATTCTCACTTTTTACTTTCCAAGTACAGATATAGATACAGTGATCTGCATAAGATAAATAATATTATCATTTTGCTATACGTGTGCATCAAAAAGTGTAATAAATCATTCTTTAATTAATTCTTGAAAATTCCTCTTTTCCTTCTCCATATAATCATGTCCATGCACGTATAATAAATTATATTTTATAATGATCTACAGAAACTCGAGCATCCAAGGGCATGACCGAGAAGAGTGACATCTATGGATATGGCCTTGTTCTGATACAACTTCTGACTGGAAAATCTCCGGCTGATGACTCGGGGTTCGGAATCCACCAAAACATTGTTGAATGGGCTAGATATTGCTACTCAGATTGCCATCTTGAAATGTGGGTTGATCCAACCATCAAGAATCATGCAGTAATGAACAATCAGAATCAAATTGTTGAGATAATGAATCTTGCCCTTCAATGCACTGCAACTGATCCTGCAGCCAGGCCTTGTGCTATCCATATAGTCAAAACCCTAGAATCTGCTGTGAAATCAAGTTCTTGTGGATTTGAACTTATATCTGCCAATGTGTAGTCTTCCTTTTTCTTTTTTTTTT
>CAIGRL010117552.1:0-10209 GCA_903798325.1 Fraxinus xanthoxyloides | reverse complement strand
TGTTGATGTGGCAAAATAATTTGATTTGTTTTTATTAGTGTTAAAAATCCAATTGACGTCTTGCCTTTGTATCGTGTTTTAATTCGATAGTCATTACAACCCGTTAATGTATGTAATTGTGCGACTAAGAAAGTTGAAGTTAAGCGTTATTTATATTCCGCATCATCAGATCCATTAATGTTGAATAGAAATACGTATGGAAAATAAAAAATTGATCGATTTGAAACAATGAGAGAATAGTTTTATCTACTCAAATGTTCAATAAAATGAAAAATTATTTTCAAAAAATATTATCGAGAGCTAGTTAAATTACTCATGAATTACTAGATGGTACATTACACAAAAATAAATAGAATTTTTAATTTTTTTTTTCTTATATGGTGTGCACTTTTTTGGGTAGATGGAAACGTGGTAGGAAAGCTCAAAAAATTTGCACATATTTCTTTCCAAGTCATAAAGTAACAGCTTTTGTGCCATTGGCTTTCACATCGGACGATTTTCAAAGGAATTTTCCACATGCTACGTACAATCAAAAAGAAAAATGCAAAAAGTTGAGGAATAGAGATTGGTAATGTTATTGCTTTCTTGTGGGCCATCATCTACAACGAGATTATATAATTGCATTTATGTTTGTTAGACCAATTGTTATCTGATTCAAGTGCAGAGTATGCACTATTTGATCCAAAACAAGAACTATTGGGTTCTAAGATAATCATACCAGGAAAAATGATCGATGACCTTTGACGTTTCAAATTAAGTAAATCTTGGCCTATTGGTTTATGAAGATTTGGTTTAATGTGGTAAAACCCCCTTAGTTGTAATTTGTTTCCTTCTTAGACTGAGTTTCTTTGTTGGACTAATCTTTCCAATGTACCATTATTCCATGAAGAGTGAGTTTCGTGTCATTAACAAATCACTTTAAACCTTGTTTGAATATGAAAAGAATAATAAACATACAAGGAATATAGATATTCTTTTTAACAAAAACTAGTTTACAAAATGGAATTTCAAGACTTTAATACTTACCTATATATGAGGAGATTGTAGACCAGGACTAATATATAAGCAATTTTCTCATTATTAGAGAGATCCTGAGCATAGACATAATATATACATTATAATACAAGATATCCTCATTATATCCTGATTTTAGTATATTTGTCAATTTTTAAATGGAAGTAATATTGCTCGCACCGATCACATATATTTGTGCATTTTTCTCTTCTTTCATTTTCTTCCTACTGTATGGCTTTTGATGACTTAATGGACTTGGAGTTGGAGGTTGTAAGTTGTAGAAGGATATTATTCTCAATTTTTGAAAAAAGAGAAAAAAAAATGAAGAAGATGAATACTTGGAGAAAGGGTAAAGATTTTTTGGTAGACTTATAAACAAAAGTCGTGTTGTGAGCCGCCTCCAAATTTCTCCGCAATTCTTTTAGGCCAAAGTGATAAAATAAGTAAACATGTGCAAAGTGGCCTTTTGGGAGCGTAAACGTTAAGTAATCTTATTATATTTTCATTAAAATTAATAAAATTTCACTTTTAGCATAACAACTTTTCATGCAATAGTTAGGTCAAATATTTTTGTGCCATATATTTTACAAAATTATATGTAAGAGACGAAGTGACACTTTTTAATAAACTATTCATGAGTCTCAAATAATTCGAGGTCGAGGAGTAGCACCAACAAATTCAAGGTGGCAAGAGAGAACGAAAAATAGGAAGAATTCTAGTCTATCCGATGAACTTTAAAATTGTACAATCAGGTAATGACATTAACAATTATTTAGTGGTCGTTTGACATTATTTTTGAAAAATCAAAATGAACTTTTGAGATTCAAAAATAGCTTTTGAACAATTTGGATTAATTTTATGAAAGTGTTTCTTCAAATTAGAAAAACATTTAAAGATAGCTAATTTAATGTGATTTCTTATCAAAATACTTTTGAAATAGGAACTGAGTTTAAAAATTAATTTTCAAGCAAAAATTTAGGTACATTCTTTCAAAAATTCTTCTATAAGAAAGAAAAAACTAAAGTAAAAGACATGACAAACGAACTCTTAAACATTACAACTTGAAGTATTTCTGATCAAATTTTCTAATATTTAAACTTCGGACGTATGTTCTCATTTGAGTGAAAATAGTTGATCGATCGCACGAATTGCGCCCAAATCGAAGGTTAAAGATTTAAAAATTGAAAAAGCTTAATTGGCAAACCAATTGCTTTAAGTGGTAATGTTTTGATACGCAACTGCAAGCTTTTCAACCCAAAAACTCAACTATGAGATCAAAGAAAAAAAAATGCTCAAAATAAAGTGTGTTTACTAAAGACATGTATAAATGGGGTTGTTGGATCACCAACCCTATTGTCAAATTGAAATTACAATATGTATACGAATGTGTAATTAGTTACATAACTTTCTTGAATGCTTATTCGCTGATTAAATTTCATTTTTAATAGCACATTTCATTGGCACATCATTGAGCCCATCAATTTTAATCAACTTTTGCAACATATAGAACTTGTTTGAGCCTCATTTTTACTGTGGAATGCATTTTGAAATAATAAATTGATGCAAAATGTGTAGTTAATAATAAGAAAATATTTTAAATTTACGTGTAATATTATTTTATTGAAAATGTAAAATTAAAAGAAAATGAAAAAAATATATTTTGAAAATAATAGAATAAAACGAGGGCGGCTTTAATCATTTTATTGGTAACTAAAACTTATAAGCCAAAAAGTCAATTAATTTCTCCTTTTCTTTTTCCATCAGTCCACCATTTTCTCTGCTGAGGCCGGCCCCTATATATAGTGCACCCCGGCCAATTTTTCTCCTGCACATTCGGAGTCACGCATCTTTCTCTCTCTATTTTCTCTGTCCTCTGTCGCTCTCCAAATCCTACTCTGCATCTTCATACAATATATAGACAAGATAAATATATTGTCTCTCAAATAGAAAGCTGTGTAAATTATACGTACAGAAAAAGATTTTTTTTATTTTTATTTTAATGCAAAAGGATTGAAGAAAAAGGCTTTAGATCTTAGTGTTGCAAGATATACATATACATAGATACATATATGTGTGTAAGCGTGCGTGTGTGTATCTGAACGTTTGTGTTGATTGCTGTGAGCACATGTTAAAGAGATGGAACAAAAGCATATATTGTTGTCGGCATTGGGAGTAGGGGTAGGGGTGGGGGTGGGGCTCGGGTTAGTTTCGGGTCAGACCATTAGCAAATGGACCGGTGGTGGTTCTGGTTTCACAGCGGAGGGTATCAACGCCGAGCAAATTAAACAGGAGCTTTTAAGATTGGTTGTTGATGGCAAAGATAGCGAGGTCAACTTTGATGACTTCCCTTATTTTCTTAGGTAAAACAAAATCCCTTTTTTGCAAATATTTTTCTATATTTTTTATTTTGATGATTTGTTTATTAGGAGGAAATTTTATTTTTGGAGAAATTATTTTTTGTTCAATTTGTAACTTAGAAAGTTTTCTATTTTTAAAGAAATTTTCTATGATAATGCTCATTATTTCAAAGAATCACAATTTATCTTTAATTTAGTGTTTTTTTATATATAGTTCGATTATCTTTTATGAAAAAAATTCTGGAATTCAAAATCATTTTTATTGGTTTATATGGTATTTTTTTTTTTATCTCTGCAATTTCTTGTTTTGTTTTTTTGATCCTACACCATCTTGATTTCTTGCTGAATCTCTTGTTACCATCCAGTTAGATTCTTACCTGACTATTAGATTCGCATATACTTTTGACGTAATCATATTCCATATCTTGAAGAGACTTGGTACAAATCAAAAGAAAAGTTTGATAATGTATTTGCGACTAAAGTTACTATTTTAGTCTTGCAGAAATGACATTTGATACCTCTTTGTTTTCTGATTTGGTGAAATTGCATCATGATGTTACATTCTAATTGTTCTATTTTCCTCCCTTTTGATGGATTTCACAGTGAGAGTACACGAGTGTTGTTAACCAGTGCAGCATATGTTCATCTAAAGCACTTGGATGTTTCTAAACACACTCGAAATCTCTCTCCTGCGAGTCGGGCTATATTGCTTTCAGGGCCTGCTGGTATGCTATTGGATATTGCATCTCTATATATTTTTGAAACTAAACTTTGTGCAGTATCTTCTTGCAAATTGTAATTTTTATTTTGTATATTTTCATAGAATTTTATCAGCAAACTCTTGCAAAGGCTCTGGCACATCATTTTGAAGCGAAGTTGCTACTGTTGGACATAAATGACTTTTCACTTAAGGTGATAATGTTGGATGGAAATCTCCTTTTATGCTGATTCTTGCCACATTTTATACTAATATATTTTCTTGTTTGCTTATATGGGTAAATCATATATAGATGCAAAGCAAGTATGGCAGTGCCAAAACAGAAACTGTAAGTTCTTTCATCTACTCAGAAGAATGATCCATTTCACTTCATTGTTCGTGAATGCTATGGAGGTATTTAGGCATAAATGTTGTAGTTATCTCGGGAATTAGATTACTGAATGACTATAACATTATATTCCTTTCCATGAGAATGAAATTAACCTACTTGATTAAAGTGAAAAGTACACTGATTCTGCTTGTTTTTCTGTCATAGTCTTTCCAGAGATCTATCTCAGAAGCGACGTTGGGAAGGATGTCCAGTTTGATTGGTTCCTTCTCTATTCTTCCACCAAAAGACAGTAACGCAGGTAAATTATTTAAACGGCATATTCCAATGATTTCAGTTCGAGTCCCCTCAGGGCCACTGAGGTGAGTATCCAGCCGTAAACTTCAGGGCCCCGTGGGATTAGTCGAGGTGCGAGCAAGCTGGCCCGGACATCCACGGTTATCAAAAAAATAAAAATAAAAAGGGCATATTCCAATGATTTCTATCTGCCTCTTTGTTCTTACTTAAGGTTGTTTTCTTTTCACACTGCTGTTGGAAGACCTTTATCGTTTCTCCATCTACGTGTAGAGAACTAGTAAAATAGTATAAATAAGTCATCTAAATTGCAAGCCATCTTGCAACTTGGCAAGCAGTAATTTAAATGCAATGACCAGATTAGACGCTGTGTATCTAGGATTTGATGGTAAACTAAAAGTTATTTTGGAAAGTGTTTACAAACAGTTTAATTTATAAGTAAATATAAATGAGTGATGGATAATTGAGTAGTATTTGTGGGTTTCACAGTATGGATAAAAGTGGTTTTACTGTTTATAAACAATTTATAAACATTAGCAAATCATAGGCTAATAATTGGGATATAATTTTTCAACCAACGCAAAGTCATTCTAGTTGAGTTATTCAATATTTCATGTATTTACAGTTTTATATTTTTTTAATTTCTCTTGATGACTGACCAAGTGTGTCATATATGGTATTATTATGAAGGTGCATTGTCAAGGAAAAGCAGTGAATTGAGTTGTAAAGCAAGGTATTCTAGCTGTGAATTATGGTCAACACTGAAGTGTCAATCTAGTCAAATACATGTATAATCTTAATTTTTGAGCGCTACAGGAGTACGCAAGGAGTCAGTAATTCTAAGCATCGAAGAAATGCCTCTGTCTCTTCAGATATTAGTATTAGCTCGCAGTCCTCTTCTTTGAATAATTCAGGTTTGTGTCAATATTCTCAGCAACCTGGATTTGTTGTACACTGCAATTAGTGTATGTGCATACTACACCAATAGAAGCTTAAATAATCCGCAAATATTCATTCAATGTTTTGGCTTTTTGCTTAATTTCCTGATACTGTAATATATCTGCTTTTGTCAAAGCATTCCATCCAATTATCATTAACATATTGTTTATCTTGATGAACTTTGTTTCGGTTTCATCAGCTCTTTCCAGGTGCATCAGCAGCTGGTCATTTGATGAAAAAGTTTTCTTACAGTCACTTTATAAGGTAATTTCATTATGGATTGATCACTCATCTCCAATCCGTATATACTATTCTTTCACGGATCTTTTTTTTTTTTTTTTCATTGTGCTTCTTGTATTCTTGGGCATCTAATCTGAAACCATTCATACATCTTGTGTGGTCTTTGCCAAATCTTTTAATTTATCTGCTGCTACAAGATAATTATGCACGGCAACTTTAATTTTATATTTAACTTTGAAAAGGTCACTTGCAGGTGTTGGTTGCAGTCTCAGAAATTAGTTGCATCATTCTCTACATCAGGGACGTTGAGAGACTTTTTCTTCAATCCTCGAGACTATACAAATTGTTCGATAGAATGTTAAAGAAATTATCAGGATCGGTATTGGTTCTTGGTTCTCGGACGTTGGACTTTGATGATCATTCTGCTGAAATAGATGAGAGACTTGGTCTTTTGTTTCCTTACAACATTGAGATTAGGCTGCCTGAAGATGAGACTCATCTCATCAGCTGGAAAGCCCAACTGGAAGAGGATATGAAGAAGATTCATCTTCACGATAACAAAAATCACATTGCTGAGGTACTTGCGGCAAATGATCTCGAGTGTGATGATTTAGAATCAATCTGTCATGTGGACACAATGGTTCTCAGCAACTGTATAGAGGAAATTGTGGTTTCAGCTATATCATATCATTTGATGAATAACAAAGATCTGGTGTATCGTAATGGAAAGCTCGTTATATCATCCAACAGGTAGGTGTCAAATGATTTAATTTTTTCAATGTTTAGGTTTTTATTTTATGTTTCTGTTTTTCGTTCCTGCTTTGTAAACGGCTATGCCTTCACTATGCTGGGACAGTTTGTCGCATGGATTAAGTATATTTCAAGAGGGAAAAACTGGTGGAAAAGATACCCTGAAACTGGAGGCTAATGTTGGATCTTCCAAGGTTTGTCTTCTACTGCCTCTTGCAAAAAGTTGGCAAGCGTTTTCAGTAGTTCATTGTACTTTTCTATGCTTCTTTAGGATATACAAGGGGAACACAATGTGGGACTAAAACCTGATTCAAAGTCTGACAACCCAACAACTGAGAGCAAAACTGAGGCGGAAAAATCAATTTATTCAGCAAAGGATGGAGAAAATTCATCAGTATCAAAAGCCCTAGTAAGTCTAATTTTTTCTGATATCTAATGGTAAAGAAAGAGAATGGAAACTATAGATCAAACCTATAGGTCCTGTTCTTAACTTCTCTCCTTTTCGATTCTTACCTTTCTCCTTTTAGAGTTCTCTTAATATATCAATTATGAAACTATTCTTTCACTGGAATTTTTCTTCAAATCTACCAACTGATTTCAGTGTATGATATGAAAGAAAATCCTTGAACTTCTATTTCTTCAAAAATAATGTTCGTTTCACTTATTTGTAATCATCTTTTGTCATGGCACATAAATGTTTTTTTAACATGTACTATCTATTCTCATTTCTTCAGTTTGTCATAATTTGTCATGCTAAATCCCAGGAAGTTCCTCCTGACAATGAATTTGAAAAGCGCATAAGGTCAGAGGTTATTCCTGCAAATGAGATTGGAGTTACATTTGCCGATGTTGGTTCCTTGGATGATATTAAAGAATCACTTCAGGAGCTGGTCATGCTTCCTCTTAGAAGACCAGACCTCTTCAATGGCGGGCTTCTTAAGCCATGCAAAGGCATATTGCTCTTTGGTCCTCCAGGTACTGGAAAAACAATGCTTGCAAAGGCCATTGCCAATGAGGCTGGAGCAAGCTTTATAAATGTCTCAATGTCAACAATTACTTCAAAATGGTTTGGGGAAGATGAAAAGAATGTCCGAGCTCTTTTCACCCTTGCGGCAAAGGTTGCTCCTACTATCATTTTTGTGGACGAGGTTGATAGCATGCTAGGACAACGGACAAGAGCAGGAGAGCATGAGGCAATGCGGAAAATTAAGAACGAGTTCATGACACATTGGGATGGGCTATTGACGAAGCCTGGGGAGCGCATTCTTGTTCTTGCGGCAACAAATAGGCCTTTTGACCTTGACGAAGCAATCATTAGGCGGTTTGAACGCAGTTATATTCATAGTTGTATCTTACTAATGAGAGTATATTCTCCACTCCAGTGAGAAAATGCAGTCCTTGGTTGTGTCACGTCCTGAATTTCCTTGAATTTCACCCTAATAATCTTCAGATCGTACGTCATTGTGAAATTTGACTAAAAATCTCGAAGCAAACTTGCTGTGGGAATTGAGCAAATTTGTTTCGTGCTCATGCATTATACTTATCTTACCGAGTTTGTTTTACTGGCGAACAGAGTTATGGTCGGTCTACCTTCTGCAGAGAGCAGAGAAATGATCTTGAGAACTCTCCTGTCTAAAGAAAAAATCGAAGGCTTAGATTTCAAGGAGATTGCAACCATGACTGAAGGATATACTGGAAGCGATCTCAAGGTTTGTGTTTTTACACGAGTTTCTTAAGTTTTTCATCTGGCATTGACTCTTGTCACTAAATATTGGATTGCAGAATTTGTGTGTAACAGCGGCTTATCGACCAGTTAGAGAGCTGATACAACAAGAAAGACAGAAGGATATGGTAAATTTTATATTATATCTGTCAAACATTTTTGTATTAATCTCCTGTAGATGTCTGGATATTTGCTTCTAAGTATTTCGTCTCATAGGAAAAGAAGCAGAAAGATGAACGAGGGCAAAGTTCCCAAGATGATACAGCTTCTAAAGAAGAAACTAAAGAGGAAAGGGTAATTACTCTTAGGCCCTTGAACATGGAAGACATGAGGCAGGCAAAGAATCAGGTAACATGACTCGGTTTAATTTTTGGGTCCCAGATGATTCTTAATGTTGGAATACTCACCATTGCTGGTTTCTATCCGCCTCTAAACAACCTCTCTACCAAAGCATCACGTTTGACTTGTAGTCCTCTACTCGAATTTTTTACTAAGTGTTAAGAGCTTGTTTTGTGTAACCACTGGACGTTATTTTAGCTTCTTTTTCTTTCTTAATGTTGTCGAGTTCACCTTAACAGACATGCCATAACTATCACAATGATGTGGATGCGTTCATGCTTAAAATACATTTACCTGGGAAAGGTCTTCCAGTCAATTGAGAAGATTTTAGCAATTTTATATTCTTGGTCGAGTTAAAGCATGTAATGGGCAATTACTAACCTGAGACTGGATTAAAAAAATTGAAATTCAAGATCTGGAGAGCACAGTGTCTCTATTATACAGGCACCAGAAATTTACATCACAAAATTCTTAAGGATATCTCTTGGATTGCAGGTTTCTGCCAGTTTTGCTTCTGAGGGATCTGTAATGAATGAGTTAGAGCAATGGAACAATCTATATGGAGAAGGAGGTTCAAGAAAGAAAAAGCAGTTGTCGTACTTCCTTTAGAGACTGTCATCCGCACCATTCTTGGGAGAATCTATGCCAAAGCTGGGGAGAGAAACCCACCCACCATTTTGGGACAGTATCACCAGATGCCCCCCTCCATGACTTGCCTTTGATTGCATTTGTGGATACATGCTTGAATGATTGCAAGAGACCAGATTATTATTTGGACATCCTACATACTCTGCCTGTAGATTGTTAGTATTCCACATCTTTTGTTTTATTGGAACCAAAGAACAATTGAAATGTGTTTATTCGACTGTGTGTTTCCAATCTATATGCATTATTAAAACACCACTTCTTAAAATTTTAGTACCAGTTGTAGTTTAATCATTCATTGCCCCAGTTCAACGATCTAATATTTCCCAATTTATATGGATCGGGTAAGCCCATCCAATTTATATGGATCTAAAAAGTTAGACAATGTTAATGGAAAGTCGACTTATTGGTGCTTGTGGCTAGTTACAATCTTAACTTCTATTAATGTCGAAAAGAAATTTCACATGGGAAAAGTTAACAGTAAACTACGTATAGTTCTACTTTCGAAATTGAGACCTCCATCAACAGGTCACATGTTTCCCCTCCAGATTCCCATTATGTCCAGATTACTACAATAAGCCTGAATGGAGAGAATTTTCTTCGCTGGTCCCAGTAAGTGCGTATGTACATTCGCGGAAGATGCAAAATGGGCTACATGACGGGAGAGAAGGGCCCGCCCTCGAGGATCCACTTATCCCGCTTGGTATGCCAAGAACTCTAAGGTGATGACTGTTAATGCTTCTCTACCCAAATAATATGACAGACTCACCTTAACGAAATCTGCACAGTGTAACGATATGAAGAATAGAATCAGAAATTTAATTCGAGCTCACCGACTTCACGATGTTTCCTTAAAACGAAT
>CAIGRL010117466.1:0-10993 GCA_903798325.1 Fraxinus xanthoxyloides | reverse complement strand
TTACGTTTGGACTAAATTAATTAGTTAGCAACTTGTTTTAGAAAGTAAAATAACCTAACTTGTTTAAGATAAAATATTAAAAAAACTAGGGAGATTCAGTTCTTCGGTTCTAGGTCTAGAATCGAAAATCGAACCAAACCCATCCATTTTCAATTAAGATATCCATTCAAGTATATAACTTAGAGGGTATTTTGTAGAGATTAAAATTGGATTAAAATTGAAAATATAACCGTTATTGTTGACTTTTATTAGACGGATGAGACCCAATAACGGTCATATTGTCAACTTTAATTGAATTTTAAATCGTACCAAACAGGCTCTTAAGAAAAACCGCTCGGTTCGATTTAGTTTGATTCGTGAATTTTGTCCAACCCAACAAAATGGAAAAGAAAGGTAAAAAGGACATTTAATGCAACACTATTCACTTTGTGCCATTTTGTACCCAAAAGGTGCAAACTGTTTTGTTGGGTTAGAGAAGGATTGCACCAAATTTTTGGTGAAAAATGGTGAAATAGTGTAAGGTTGGAGATGCACTTATATTTAATCGATTCAATTCTAACTTGATTAATTACCGAGCAACACACATTGATTTGTCATCGCAATTAATTGATTAAAAATGGAGATGTTTTGCGTGGAAATCGAATCTCGCTAACAATTAGAAGAATGTTCAGACGATTGTGTAAGGAACGACCTCTCGAAATAAAGTCCAAACGAGAGGTGCTTTATTTATGAAGATTATAATTTACAAGAAGCAAAATGCCTCCAAGGAGCACAAGTACACTGAATACGCGAAATAATTGAAAGTTAACGAAAAGAACTAAAAGAAACGAAATTACGTAATTCTCTGTTCGAGAGTGATTTAATTGCACTTTCTTCGAAGCTCTCTTTTCTCTTTTATACTTTCTCGACAATTTTTCTTGTAGAACCGTTTGAAAACTGTTCATCGCTCTATAGCTACCTACTTCCTCTATTATGGATAACTTGATAAGAAGCTACCGCTTTTAACTGTTGCCATTACTCCCATTATTTAACTGCTTGCAACCGAAATTCTNTACACTGAATACGCGAAATAATTGAAAGTTAACGAAAAGAACTAAAAGAAACGAAATTACGTAATTCTCTGTTCGAGAGTGATTTAATTGCACTTTCTTCGAAGCTCTCTTTTCTCTTTTATACTTTCTCGACAATTTTTCTTGTAGAACCGTTTGAAAACTGTTCATCGCTCTATAGCTACCTACTTCCTCTATTATGGATAACTTGACAAGAAGCTACCGCTTTTAACTGTTGCCATTACCCCCATTATTTAACTGCTTGCAACCGAAATTCTTGGATCGTGGAATGTGATAAGATTGTCTATTAATTGTTTCAATAACTGTCGCTTTAAATAATAACAGACATTATACTCATCCAGATTTTGGGCGTCTCGTAGACTTGAGCGATAACTGGCCTCCGTTACATAACTCCATCCTGGGCTTTCACAATGCTCGTCAGATCTTGGGCGTCTCGCAGATTTGAGCGATGATGTGTCACTGTTACGAAACTCCGTCTTGAGTTTTTATATGGTTTCACTGGACTCATCTTAACTGCATTTTATTCTTTGGGTCAATTTAATTGGACCTCGTTAGGGAATCCTAATTTCATTTTATCTTTGTTTAATAACTTTGCTACTTTCAATCTAACTTCATACTCTTATTTTCCATTGGTTTACCCATTCTCTTAACGTAGTTAATTACTTTTTTAAAGCGTAAACATAGTGCTCACTGAGCTTGAGTATTTTAATTGAAAACAAACCTCCCGAACCTAAATCATAATCGAAACCAAAGGTTCCAGACCGATTCCAAAAAATAAAATAAAATGTACAAGTCAAAATCAAGAATCGAATATCGATTAAATCTGAGTTGGCTCTTGGTTCTTAAGCCAGAATCATGGGTACCCGAATGAAATCGATTTTTTATAGTTTTTTTACAATATATAGTATGAGTTAAAAAAAAATACAAAATCTAAAAACTTTAATTTGTGTAGTAATTTGTATAAAAATGGACTCTAATTCTAAAAAAAAATTGATTGGCTCCATTTTTTTTGCCTCTCATCTCACATCAGATGCTGCATTTTAGACGTTAGTTCATGATAATATTTGCAATTTGAATTTTCTATGAATAAAAAGGTTTAAGGAACGGTTGTGTATAAGCTGATGAATCAAAGTATTCATTCTTTGCAATTCAAAATTTTATATTTTTTTTATGTTGTTTACAAATTTAAGTGATTTTTTTTTTTATAACTAATGACAATTAAACTTGATACATTCATAGCTTGGAATGTGATGTATCTTTTTTATTATCTCGAGTTCATGATTCTCTTTTGAAATCTAATTTTGTCATTTTTTACTTAAACAAAACGAGTTCAATATGTGGACTCAAAATTTTATATACTACATAACTATCTAATTTAAGCACCGTCCATAGTTAAATTATAAGCTCTTTCATGCCAGATCAAATAAGATTAATTAAGAAAAAATCATTTGTTTTCAAACTATAATTTGATGTTTTAGAGCCTGTTTGGTAGTCATTTTTCAACCCAAAAATGAATTTTTTTACCGTTAAACATGAAAATCAGCAATCATTTTTGACTCGTTGTCTCACAGGTAGGACCCACCTAGTATAGTTAACGATCATTTTATTTTTTTTTGCTGAAAATGGCTACCAAAACATCATTTTTTCCCCTCTTAGTTTTTAGTCTCACTATTTTTAGTCATATAGCTGAATTTTTTAGCTTCTTGAAGATTTTTTAACTGGATTTTCTCCCTTACAAAAATATTGTTGAATAGTACCATGTTTGGTATACTTATCGAAAGGGCCTATATGAACTTTATTACAAAAAAATATTATGATAGAATCGATTTTGGGTTTGATTTCAGTAATTACAAGAATCTGAATGATTGCATTTATGAAATACCTGAAATATAATAGATAGTTCCATGTATTGAAATACTCGGCCCTACCCACCCGAGTTGCAAGCCTAGTGCTCACAATAAATAAATGGGCATGATTTGAGTTAAATTGCAAGTACTGTGGCTAATGATCATATGCTTCATTAATTTTGTTTTATTATTGTTCTCAAAAAGGTCCATTGACGATTTAACCCGACCCCCAAATTGCTCGACGAATATACATAGGGCGGGTTCAAGTTCAACCCAAAAACAGCAAGTGGGTTAGATGGCAAATTCGAGAACTCGAGATCCACACTGCCTTCTGCATGTTCAAGAAACCAGCCCACATACTACAAGATAAAATATAAGCAAATTTTTTTTTTATACGAAATCTCATTTTTTCTTTTCTAATGCTTATTTTGTTTTTGTAGGATCATGTTTATGCTTTTAAAATGTCTAGTATCTAAATAGGTCGACGAACTTTTTTCCATTTTCTCAAGCCCGTTTGGTAGAGATTAAAATCAGATTAAAATTGAAAAACTAGGCGTTATTGTTGACTTTTATTAGACGAGTGAAACCCAATAACGACTATATTTTCAATTTTAATCAGTACCAAACATGCTGTCTTTCAAAGAGAATTTCGAAGATGTTTAAATTTAGGGTAAAATTCCATGTTTAGTGTTCTTTGTTGTCTTGAATGCGTCTAGTCTTTAGCTTATTTGAAAGTCATATTTGGACCTAGAAGTTAAATATATTTTGTTTGCCTGTCGTAATAAATATCTTAAATTTGATATGTGCAGTATTACCATATATTGTAATTTATATCAAGATATAATAAACGTATTAGTTGCGGTGTGATGTGACCGAAAATATCAAGTAAATTTGGGTGCTCAATTGCGTATAGTGATAATGTCAATATCTTGATGAGCGAAATTAATCCGAATTATTGTTTCAACCCTTTGAGTCTTCCTAATTTGGGTAAACGTTTCGATCAGATTATTAATAAAAACTAAAGTCAAATTGAATGATGGTCGTATTAAAATTCAATTCATTTGTTAGTCTTGTCTAGACGATGAACTTTTTATTCAAAAGAATTAAGATCACGGGACAAATGAATGCTAAAATATGTTTGAATTATTCATATTTAACATTGTATAATTTGTGTACCCCGTTCACTACTTGCCAATTTTGTCATACTTTTCTCATTTTCATGCTGTAACCACAAATTTTCAATTCCATTATTGCACACAATTATTATTTTCTAAAGTTAAGAAAAATGTTGTAGATAAAATTGTATATCCATCGACCCTACTCTTTCATTTTCATGAAGATGACTATGAGTTTCGCAAACCCAACGTGTTGATGCCATTCTACCATTCCATTATTGCAATCTTGTATGAAGTTAAACAGAAAGAGTTGTAATTGAAAGAGAAGTCGTAAATTCTTTTCAACTCGTACGAAGGAAGTATACTTGCGGTGAACCTGATTTTCAACAAACACACGATCAAAGACCGTAAATGAGATTTTCACTTCATATGTTTCCTCGTTCGATTCTTTAGAATTCCTTAGATCCTTTTTACGTTCGTGAATTTCCTTCCTTCTTCGACTATATCTCGAAGAGTAATTAGAACCATTAAATCATTTTAAGTGGCAATAAATGAAAAGAACAATAAAATGAAAAATATTGCTACATGTATATCTAGCTTGACATCATCGTGAGGAGACAATATTTTATACATTGATTTTAACAATACTTTAAACAATCAATGGTATATATTTTGCATCTCAAATTTGTTGTTTTTAATTCTCAAATGAATGACATAATTCTATTATCCTTAATTGAGTGTATTGTACGAAATTTTCTGCTTGTACTCACAAGGGGGTGGCCTCCTGTGAATTAAATATTTTTTTAAAGAATGGACCCAAGCTATTTGTGGATATTCTGTGGGCTTTTTTTCTGTACATATGGGCTGTTTCCTATTTCCTATTTGTATACTGTGATGTTAGAGGGGAAAAAAAAATTATAAATCAGGTGTATTGTTTACACCAATTCACAAATCAGGTTCATAGTTTGAAAATTCAAAATTCAGGTATATATATATATTATTAATTAAATATAATAAAGTCACATTTAAATAATTAATGGTCACAGATACATAATTATGAGTCACAATTTATTTATTGATCACATATTATTAATTAGTCATAATTTATTTGTCGATCACATATTTTTAAATTGGTTGGTCACATATTATTTTTCAGTCACATATTATTAAATTTTTAGGTCACATTTGAGTAACTGGTCACGGATTACCAAATATTTGGTCACATACCATCAAATAGTAGGTCATATACCACCGTCACTAACACTATCACTATTGCCACTACAGCCACTTGCAACCACCCTCACCCGTCACCATCGCCACAGCACTACAACACTACCAACAACAAATCACCGCACCACCACTGCCATCACCACCACCACCGCCACCGCCATTTTTCCAACACCAATATCACTACACCGCAACAACACCACCACCACACACACTACAACACCTCCCAAACCACCACAGATTAGCCCAAATCACCAACAAACAGATCCACCAACATAGCCACACACCACACAATAGATTCACCCAACACCCGTAGACCATCCACCAACGCAATCGACCCACATACCACCAGCGTCGCGAAGCTGTAGTGAACAGCAACAACGCCTCGACACTGCTAGGGAGGGGAGGGAGAAGGGAGGAGAAGCAAGTAGAGGCTCGACGTTGCTACCAACATCGCTACGCTGCTGTGAACGGCAGCAGCGCCTCGACGTTGCTAGGAAGAGGGAGGGAGAAGGGAGGAGAAGTAGGTGGAGGTGATCGGCGGTTGAGATAAATGAATTATTTTAGGGTTTGGATAGATTTAGGGTTTGATATATAAAATAAAATATATGATTTTTGAATAATTAAACTTTCAATATGATTTTGAAAATAAATCTTTAAACACCTAATTTTTTTGTAATTTCCCATATTAGAGTGGTAAAGAAGAACTTTGCTTCTTGTATAGAAGCGATGCCAAAGACACACGATGGACCAGCATATATAGACATTATGAGTACTTTAGTGACTTTTGGTGGGTAAAGATAAGGACACCATCAGTTCTCATTCTCATCAACGTTCCATAACCGCGTAAATGCACCAAAAGATCGCATCTTTTCCACCATAAAGTCCCAAGTCCAAACCCTAAAGTTATCCACATTTTATTGAAGAAGATCAAAAATGGAGGGCATAGACCACAAATCAGTAACTGTAAATGGCATAAACATGCACGTTGCAGAAATCGGGCAGGGCCCTTTTGTGCTATTCCTCCACGGTTTCCCTGAATGCTGGTACTCATGGCGCCACCAAATGACCTTCATGGCCAGACACGGCTTCCGGGCGGTGGCGCCGGACCTCCGCGGATATGGAGACACTACTGGTGTACTGGTAAATGATTTCACAAAATTCACTACCCTGCATGTGGTGGGTGACGTGGTGGAGCTCCTTAACGCCGTCGCGGCCCAGGACGAGAAGGTGTTTGTTGTTGGGCATGACTGGGGGGCTACGATTGCGTGGGCTTTGTGCTTGTATAGACCGGATAGGGTTAAGGCTTTGGTGAATATGAGCGTGGCGTTCCCGCCGAGAAACCCCAGCGAGAAGCCTGTTGAGAACCGGCTTGCAGTTTACGGGGAGGATTACTATATTTGCAGATTCCAGGTTCTTTCATTTTCGTCCTCATACAATAAGCATACTGTATTTTTGCATATAATTTGGAAAATCCCTAATCATTAATAAGACTTTAACCCTATTGTTTTTTTTTTCCTTGATTTTTTATGGTTTGGGGTGGGGCTAGCTCACAGATAAATCCAGCCGCTAAAGAGAGAGTATCCAATGAGCTTCTAAACCCACAACGGCGTCACTAACTATGATGTTAAGAAGTAACCATTCAAGACGAGAGTCCTTAATGAGGGGTGTCTACTCTAAAATAATGTTACAAGCACGATGAGTTGTACTTACTCTTAAAATTGACTTGTAAAAAGGAGGGTGTTCAATGTGCTTGTAATCACATGGCATGGGGCAATGTGAAATAAATAAGACTCATCAAAGCATCTTCGTTCGATTTGATATCTTGTTAGACAACCTCATCTAAGAGTTTTTAAAGCTTTAGAGAAGGGCTAAACTTATTTATTTAAATTGGATCTTCAACACTCTGGACCTGATATCATTGTCTTTTCTGCTAATTTTTGTTGTTATAAATCTTAGTTCCATAAATTGTTTGTCCTTGCAAATTACACCATTTAGGCAATGCTCTCATGAAAAGGCAGCTATACTAGCTTTCTGTCGAAGATGAATTGGACTCTAATTTGCTAGGTATACAACCTGTCATGAGGCGCCAAAAGAAGTCCGAAAGTGAGTAGAGTCTATCTTTATAAAAGAAAAAAGCTAATTCCTAAAGCTGGAATTTTGGACCTTATATCACATCCATCATATGGTATTGAATAAAGGATATGCACAAGGGAGATGCAACTTCTCATTCATCTCGTTTCCAATACATCACAATAAAGTTGAAAGCAAAAGTTGCACTACATTACAGTTTTAGCTGATTCTGTTCCATTCCAGGAACCTGGAGAAATAGAAGGTGAGTTTGCCCAAATAGGTACTAAGAGGGTGTTGAAGAATTTCCTGACCTACCGCAATCCAGGACCACTTTACCTTCCTAAGGGGAAAGGTTTTGGAGACTCGGCAGATACTCCAATTATCTTGCCTTTATGGCTATCTGAAGAAGAAGTTGATTATTATGCTAGCAAATACGAGAAGAGTGGCTTCACAGGGGCTTTAAATTACTACCGGGCACTTGACAAGTATGCTCCCCTTTCTCGATTGTGTTGAGCCAAATTCGCTAATCTACATGGAAAATACACAAACAAATCTTTTCTGTGATGGTTAATTTTTGTTTGATATTCATTTGACTGTTGCACATTATTTCAAATATATAACAAAAGAGCACTATAAGGTTTAAAATGGAATTGATTTCTTTAGTTTGTAGGTTTTAACTCCATTTCTTGAAGATGTTGTTAATGCACTGATATCACTTGAGAATGACCCATTTATATTGGATGTTTTGGTATTTGATTCTTGATCTTAATTTCTCGGATTTTGCAGAAATTGGGAGCTCACAGCACCATGGACCGGGGATCAAATTAAAGTTCCAGTGAAGTTTATTGTTGGTGACCTTGACCTAACCTATAATGCCCCTGGCATCAAAGACTTTATACATAAAGGAGGGTTCAAGAGATATGTGCCATTGCTGAAGGAAGTTGTTGTAATGGAAGGAGTAGCTCATTTTATCCATCAAGAAAAGGCTGATGAGATTAATAAGCACGTTCTTGATTTCTTCCAAGAATTTTAATCCCCCTCGTCTTCAACAATGTAAATGTCCTTTTTCTGTGTGTATATATTGATGCTGAGTCGTGTTGTTTGAAGCATTTTCCAAAAGTTTGGCATGTACTCTACTGTTTGTATTTTGATTGACATCTAAATAGTTGGCCAGCAAAATAATCTATTTCCATAATATATGACACACATGATTCTGTTTCAAACCTAGATGTTTAGCAAACGGCAAGATACCTGGACCGCTGGGCATATCAATTCCTGTACTCCCGCTCCTTCCGCATTAAAACTTATCTTCTCACACAGCCACATCAACGTGCACACACAGAGACTCAATGAGAGAGAACACAAGGTGGAGAAAATAGAACACAAGAGGATACCAGTCAATGGCCTGAACATGCACGTAGCTGAGATTGGTCCGGTGTCCACTAGTTCTCTTCTCACACGGCTTCCCCGAGTCTGGTACTGTTTGCACCACCAAATTTTGGATGTGCAGCTTAAGGTGATTGGGCTGTGGCACAGGACCTGAGGGGCTATGGTGACACCCCTGATGCACTACTCGTCCACTGTCCTTCACATAGTGGGAAACCTGATTGCCCTCCTTGATGCCGTCGCGTGGATGAAGATAACGTATTTCTTATTGGGCATGATAGGGGTGCTTTCATAGCCTGGCATTTGTGAATGTACCGGTCTGACAAGGTTAAGGCTCTGGTGAACTTTATTTTTGCTTTTATTCCCAGAAGTCCTGAATTCTGAAATAAATCCTATGGACGTGTTTCACGGTGCGTATGGGGAGGATCACTACACATGCAGATTTCAGGTAGGCTTAAATTGTCCAAGAAATCTTTATTTTCTTCATGTAACTTCTGTATTTAAAATTTTCGAATGCTTATAATTGTGGTTTTGCGAATCATTTAATATTGGATGTGAACAAATTTTGATCCATTTTATGATTACGGGTACCCTTCATTCCCCTTTATCCACACCCTCGTATGATTATGGTTCTGAATTCTGATGATTTGGATTGTTTTCATGGATCTGAAATTGGAAATTAGATTGTCAGAAATTTTTGTGCAGTGCTCATATGGATTATTCATCTGTTGAATTCTGCATCCAATTAATCAACCTCTGAAATTTTTAGTTTCTGCTAGAATTCTGGATCAGATCAAAAACTGAAAGGCTATCTGATAACAGAAGCAGTTGATTTGTTGCGTTGAAGAAACAGAGAGAACCTATATATGAGAGCTTTAAGAAGATAAGTTTATTAGAAGAACCAATTGTCGTTCATACTTGCACATGGTTTTGTGGGATTGGTCACTAGTTATCTTTAATAAGACCTCATGAAGTTGTAATCTGACAAAGTAAACAATCTAATTGAGGGGCACATTGCTTAATAGTGATTGCAGGAACCTGGGGATATAGAAGCTGAGTTTGCACAGATTGGTACCAAGGAAAGTCTCAAGAACATACTTGCATTCCGCACTCGTGGACCTTGTTATTTTCCTAAGGGCAAAGGCTTCTACAATTCTGCTGATAATCCATCGCACTTGCCAACTTGGTTATCAGAAAACAATTTGGACTATTAAGCTGCAAAATTTGAGCAGACTGGATTCTCTGGAGGAGTGAATTACTACTGCGCACTTGGCAGGTATTCACCTCTTATTTCTTGTTGTAAATCTTATATCTACGTTCTGGGCATGAATGGTGTGCAACATTGAATGGACTCGATAATGCTATAAACAAGATTTTAACTTCATCCCTTTTTCCTTAAAAGTAACGCTATTTAGATTTCACATATCATAAATATTTACGTGTTTAGATCTGGCCTTCGGATGGTTTTTTAAAATTTACCAATTCATAGTTTAAGAAATTTCTTGTTTCACTTATTGTTGAGTTTTCTTGATTTGCGTATTCGCAAAATTGAAAATTTTTGTCGAAAAATTCTAAATTGTTTAAAAAGAGCTTAGGATTTAAGAGGTCCACTTGTGACCCTCTCCTCATCTCGAATTCTTTTGGTTGACGTTATTCAAATCAAAAATATCAAAAACCATTCCAAATTTAAGAAAAATCTAGTTTTAGAAACTTCTATTTTGAGAAAATTCATATTTTATGAAATTTCAAATAAAAATAAAGTATTTTCACAGGTATTAGGAGTTTAAGGACAGTGTAAAATTTTTAAAGTTAAAAATATATTCTTGGTAAACGCTCACTATTCAACCACTCACCGATCGATCCAAGCTATAAAATGAAATTTCATTCTTTTAGCATAACTAGTTTTTTGCCAATGCAATGCATGGATTGTATTATTTTAAAGGTAATGTTAGCATCTTGAATGTTAACGACTAATACGATATTATATTACAAATTTTCACACACATTTGTATAGTTTAGTGGTCCATAATTAATAATATATGCCTTTTGATTCCAATAATTTCTCTATCTCAATCTTTCCTTTATGTCGGTTTCAACATTTCTTCTGTGATACATGCTAAATATCGAACTCATAAGGTGTGAGAAGAGGTTGTTATCAAAGTCACTCCTCATGCATCTGAGAGAAACACAATATTGGTTAAAAATATATTTTCCTTTTTTGTCTGTTCTCAACTGGAAAGGGATAAAGATTAATATTCATTCACTTACCTAACCT
>CAIGRL010117438.1:0-11207 GCA_903798325.1 Fraxinus xanthoxyloides | reverse complement strand
ATTAATGGAAAGCTAAATTATTGTAAAAGTTCAGTAAGTTTTTGTCGACATAATAATTAGTAAAATTTCATAATGATAATATTCTAGTAAGATTTAAATGAAAAGTTTTTTGTAGCCATAATTTTTTCCAAAGAATAAATTAATGGGGACAATATTTATCTTTCTAAACAAGTTATATTGTGCTCTGTACCAATAACAGAATAAATATAATGATATTTGTTTTCGTCGGGAATTTCACAGCAAACTATCTTATCAACATCTATAACAGAAACAAATTTTGTGGCCACATTTGAAAATCAACAGAATGATATATTGACACAATCTTAAAGTTAAAAAAGGAAAATAAAAATAAAAAATCAAATGCATGTATAATTATTAACTCTGGAATAAAACTGTCGACTTTTGTTGCTAAAGTTTTATCGGGCCATTGGAATACCACCTTGTTGAGCAAACTTCAAATTTAGCAGAAAATCATTAGTTTGGAAATAATATATTCTTTCATAATTTATTTTTTTATTGTTGTTATGCAAATTGTTTGCCGCTTCAAAATGGGGATCGACTTGTTTAGTCAGGTAGTAGTGGGAGGGGGCAGCGAGGGCTTGGGGGCAACATCTCGAAAGGCGGGGATCGATCTGACCGGACGGGTCGCGGGGGTCGATGGAGGCAACACCCTTGAAAGAAATTTTGATTTATATGTATGTATGGAATGAAGCAAGAGAACTTAAAAAAAAACTCTACACTATATGCGGAGTAAGTCTCTGCACGTTGCAGAGCACTACTCATGTGCGGAGTCATTTAGCACAGCGCGGAGTTTTCACTATGCATTGCACTGAGTGAATACTCCGCGTCGTGCAGAGTGACCATTCTGTTGGATTTGTACAAGGTAGTGAACTTGTTAACATTCTGTTGCTTTAGATTTTCATGGAAGTAAATCAATAGAAAACACAAACTGATTTCAACTGTACATGTTTTACTTCCTGCAAGCTTTGATGTCTGTTTTATGCATCTTTTGCATTTTGCAGATGATCAATGTATCACATTGCTTGAGGAATTTGCCAAGGATCCTGAGCCTATTGTTGGATAGAGCTGTGAAGTTGCTCTCAGTATGCTTGATTTTGAAAGATTGGGAAAATCATTTGAGGTAAATCTTGAAGCAGAGAAAATCTAAAAATTTAAATTTTGAATTATTATAAATCTTTGCTATTTTGCGGTACCTCTTCATGCAGTGTCTCAATTGCAGCAAGTACCATAAGATGTCGATTTTTTTTTTGACTGGACATCATTACTCATTGGTCTTTACTAATTCAAATTCACTCGACGTGCTTCTTTAAATTGAGGTTCCTAAACGAAGCCAATGCTTACTCTTATTTATGAAAAGTTAGTGAAATTGTTTTAGAACCTTAACCAATTAGCAATGGAGAACCATCGAGTTCTTGTCTGCTATTTAAGTGACATGTAACATGTTCATATCCTAATCAGTATCTTCATATATATTCAATCTAACATACCAAGTAAACTTTATTGTTTATTAGATAGTGCAAAGACGATTGCTACCATTGTTGCGAAAGCGCACACGGTCGAGAGTAGAATATCTAATTTTCAAATACGTAAATTCCCCATTGTACAAAATAATAGACACATTCAATCCATTATCATTCTTCATGCAATCGTCAGAACCAAATGGAAGAAATTTTTCAATATACGCATGTTTCTAGATCATTAACACACACGTATTCCCTGGCACTTCTTTAAGTTTATACTGTATAACATGAGTACATGTTAAGTTAGTTTGGAGGCCATGGTAAGAATAGTCCATATTTCACGTTTTGGTTTAATGTTATACATTGAGCTAAAGAATCTGATAAAGATAGTTTACTTCAATTAACATTTTTGGCAAAATACATAGGACGAGAAGATTGTATTGTCTCCAATTTTGCCTGATTCCCTAGTGATCCATCAGATACTTCATCCTGGTCTTCATCATCGTCAAGAATGGCAAACCAGTACCATAGATGAACAAATATCAAGATTCACAGACTTAGGTGCTATAGTTCGGATAGTCAAGAGGTACAAGAATTGAACAAAGAGATTCCACCTTTTCATTATTATCATCCTCTTCACCATCGTCACTATCTTCATTATTGTCCTCATCATCAAAATCGCTATCGTCATCATCTGCCAAAATCAATTTCCTCTATCTCACTGATTATTTTCTGCTGCATCTAGTCCAATAATGACTTGCTGCATTGTTCAAAAATAATCCATTTTCTCTGATTAGGTTCGTCTTAAACATTAAGTGAAGAGAGCAAACCCAACTTATACTGGTTAAACCTATTATTCTTCAGAATCATTTTTCTCTTTCCCATAATCCATTTTCTTTGATTTTATTCGTCTTTGACATTAAGCAGAGTGCAAATATAATTTGTAGCTTGGCAATCAAGAGTTTCCGGATATTACATAACATATCTTCTCATGTAATTTTCAAGCTAACACTATAGGTTCTTTCTACATGAAGACTGAATCAAGATGCCTTAAAAATAGAGCATAATAACTTTATCATAAATTGATATATATACAAAAAAGCACACACTAGACTAAGAAATTGATAGGCAATTAAAAGAAGATAAAAATAATGTTGCATTTAAGCTGTAAGTAATGTATTTAGGTTTACATTGCTAATGTTTCCAATAAAATTATACAAGAATAAATTCTCTCAATCATGTATATTTTTAGCTCTTACCACAATAGTTTCCTCGGAAGTTAGAGCTTGCAAGACATCTTTATCATTCTTCACTTGAAAGCATACATGTGACATAAATACACTAAAACTTCAGTAAACTAACACATGTAACGTCATTTAATTATGAAAAACAACAATGAAGACACAACTGCAAATATCTTACTTCCATACTCATCAGTTACACAAGTTAATGTTCTCATGAATTGTCGCTCACGAAACCTGAAAACATCAACGTCGTTGTGTTGTTCACCTAAGAAATCGAATTTTAATACAAAATTAGAATTACATATTTTGTTATGAGACTTTTTGCTGTAAAATCAAATAACTATTGAAATCACATTATTTCCCTTCAGTGCTACTTCAATTATAGATTTAGCGGTTTCGCTGGCGTGAGTCTAGCCAATTCGTTGGCCATTTCCTCATATGGGTGATACCTTTGTGGTTTAGCATTCTACTTCACTGGACCTAAGCTCAAATGCTCTTTTGCCATCGTTCTTATTCTTTTCCGTTTCTGAACATTCCATTGCACCTTCTTCCAACAAAATTATCAGTTAGCTTTATTTATTGCTGCACAACATATATTAAAACCATGACATTCAGCATTTTATAGTTTCAAAGGAAGATTTCCTCATTTTCGCCGTGTTCTCAATAGACAAAATAAAATTTTAATTCCAGCTCCGAACGAAAAGATAAAAAAAACATATATATTTAGTTTACCAATCAATCAAATGACATAATCACCACATGTATTTTCTGCAACTTCAATGAGCTTCGATTGAAAAAGGTAAAGAAGAAAAACATCAACAAACTTCATTTTTCAACAGTAACAATCAAGAATAACTAAAAATCATGATAAGTATTAGGGAAAAATCTAAAACCTTCCTTTAGAATTAACAATATCAAAATCACTAACTTTGATCTTTTCGAGAGGTTCATACCCCGTCATCCTTGACATTGAATAGTTTGTCATAATCAGATTCACCTTCAACCCCTAAATCCAAATATTAAAGATAATTAATATAAATCAAATACTAATCCTTTTACTATTACTTAATAGAAAACTCAATTCCGAATCTCAAGATTTTAAATTAAATAAATGATGGGGCCAAAACTTCATCTTCTTCTTAAAAAATATAGCTGGAAAATCCAGTTTCTGCTTACATCAAATTTAACAGAGCTTTTCTCACCATCCAATCCCAATACTTTAAAACCGTCCTCCCACTTTCCATAGTGGTGACTGAAAAACCACATTTTTAATCAATTCCAAAAACCCAAAATCACAAATGAAAAAACCCAATTTAAAACCTTGAATTATTATTAACAAAACACCAAACCTTTGCAGCTAGAAATCTTCAATAATCGCTCATTAGTAAGTTCTCTAGATATTCACTTTTTCATGTCAAACTACCTATTATTTCCCAAGAATCACAAAGAGCAGTTTCAAGAAATTGATAAACAATCTTGCTTGAGATGAGTCTGAAATTTTTTGCATACTAATAGAAAACAAGTCCTGAAGCGTAAAAATAAGCCGATTCCCCTAATTCTTAGGATCAAAAAGTTCCAAAAAAAAGGTCAATTGAGGTTTCTTAATCCTTATCAAAACCTGAACGGAGCAAAATATGAGGAAGAAATCATGTGACAAGGGGATAATCATATTCCAAAAATCTTATATTTGAATCTTCTCCGCCATAAGACAGTTGAAGATATCATAAAAACCACGTTTAATGAAAATTATGATCCCAAAAATATATGTTAACAGATATCGCTGAATACTCAATTTTCAAACGGCAAATAGAATATACACAAGTATACATACGAAAGGTAAATTCCAGCTAAGCACTACATTGAAGCATAAAAGAATTACCTTTTCATTCTTCTCAATGCCTCTAGAATAATCTTCGAAGTTGATCATTTTCACATTCTCTTCTTCAATAACGCATTCCCTCATACAAGTCTATCTACAATAACATCCCCGCACCACAATATCCCTTTCATCACATGTCCCAACCCAGCTGTAATTGTCCTCGCTAAACTTTCACTATAGTCCTCAACATTCGGAGTTAACGTCGTCTAATAAGAAGCTGTGCTCTTCTCCACCTCATCCTTCTTTGTTTTCTCTTCTATCTCTACCAAAGAAACATCCTTCGCAGCCACCCACCATCCTTGCTCCACCCCTCTTGCCACATTTTCCACCTTAAATGCACTGTACTTCTCCATCTGCAAAAATGTATGTGGAAAAACGAAAATATGGAGAGTCAAGGGTTTTTTTAATGGAAGATAGGTGAATTTTTTCACCCATCATCTATGCAATTAGCTATCTTTTATAATGAAGTTAATGTAAGTGTTATGCCTTACGTCCAATCAACTTGGACATAAACACTTTTAATATATATAGTCGATGTACATTTATGGCAATATCTATTATTTAATTGAATTAATATTCTGATTAATTAAATAATAGAATCCGTAGATTCAAGTTTTGGTGATNTCTCCATCTGCAAAAATGTATGTGGAAAAACGAAAATATGGAGAGTCAAGGGTTTTTTTAATGGAAGATAGGTGAATTTTTTCACCCATCATCTATGCAATTAGCTATCTTTTATAATGAAGTTAATGTAAGTGTTATGCCTTACGTCCAATCAACTTGGACATAAACACTTTTAATATATATAGTCGATGTACATTTGTGGCAATATCTATTATTTAATTAAATTAATATTTTAATTAATTAATAATAGAATCCGCAGATTCAAGTTTTGGTGATTTTTAATCACAAGGAGTTGTGATTGTGAGATACAAATTACACATGATTGAGCCAGCTAAGCAGGGTCATGGTTGCAGTTGAATCAGATAGGAATGACATATGTTTGGGAAGGGACCATATCATTATTGGAATGGGATTGATAATCTGAGGTAGTGAGGAAAATTTGATCAGGAAACAATTGTTGTAGGTTCTCATTTGAGATAACCAAGGGTCAACAAAGAATAGTATCACCCACATTTTCAGCCATGGTTTCACATATAATAGGGGATTTCAGTATTTTGTTGGTTCGCTTCTTCCTATTCCAGTCTATAGGGAAGGCAAATGTTTGACAGGTCCACCCAACCCATTAAGCACCCACCGCATATAAGAGCTAGTAAATTACCGACATTCATCTTAACACATCTCAACATCTATCCAAACCAACCTATTTGCTATGTAAGTATTTGATATATGCACTTAGACACTCGAAGATTCTATCAAAAAAGCTAAGGACTGAAAAGGACCAGACTTACATCGCAATCAATTATGAGAAAAGTAGAACACTAGAACTTCCATTTGAACAAACTTAGCTATACAAATCATTATAAAGTCCTTGGATTTGTTCAATACCGGTAGCAAGACTAAATAATAATTTCTGAGCCAAATTCCAATAATTCCAAAATTTCAACCATGCCGTAGCTTAGGATTGTGAGTATCATAAAAAGTAACTATTCAAGACTTATTACAGTACAACATCTACGATATTCATAACTTTTGTTGCTGTGCATAAATGCAAATTTCTTAACATTTCTTTTAATTGATAGTTATAATTGAGCCCAAACAGGGGCTAAATATGCATTCACATTCCACAAAGGCAATTTAAAACTAGATGCACAAAAACTTACATAAGCTTCTGATAATTTTCATGCTATTAACTATTCCCACATCCCAAATCTTTCATGCTACAACACCGAACCCATTCTATACATTCTTCTAATGATATGCCCAGTAATCAGTTATAGCTAGTAGCTAATTCGAGGGCCTTCCATGCGCAATTAGTTTACTTTTTGGAAATTGGAATTGATGCTGAACTGTATAAGTAAGTCATGTTCTTATCAAATCTTTTCCAAAATTCATTTTTGAAGAACTCCAACTGATACTGTCAAAATGTGGAAGTTCACTTCATGTATTAAAAATAAAAAACTTTTTAAGTCCAATCAAGGTAACCAACTTCTTCATTTTCAGCAAAATCCATATCTAGTAGATGAAATAAAAAATTTGAAACACAGGTTTAAACAATACCTAGTAAAAAGTTCATCTAAATTTCACCAAAAAAAATAATACAAGTATAAGCAGGTACAAACCAAGATTTACATTCCCTGATTCCCACATTAAACCAAAAAACAACACAAAAAATTTAACTGCCAGTAATAATGCAGTTCCTCAAATGCTTTCAAAGCAAAAACTCATCACATAGCAAAAGAGAAGCACAAAATTTAGCAGATAAAGAGTGGAAAAAAGAGAAGCACAAAATTTAGCAGGCAAAGCATATGTTGGTATGGAGAAGAAAAACCACCTAGCAAATCACTGTACCAGTTCAAAAGTCCGGCAAAAAAAGCAGCCCATAACCGCTTGGAAAATTTTGCTTGGAAAATTAAATCTATCAAACATGTTAAAAAGTGGAAAATGGAATTTATTTTTCATTTTCCTTGAAAAATTAAGCTTATCTAGCGGCGCCTAAATGATAGTCTAGCTTCCTTTTTTCTTTGAAGACAGAAACAAAAGAATAGTTTTTCGTTTACATAATCAACTCTTTCTTCTTCTTCTTCTTCTTCTTCTTCTTCTTCTTCTCCCTTTTTTCTGTCGCTGACTATTTTATGTTTTGGTGGAACAAAATACCCAGAAAAATTATAATTTTTGAGACAGGATTAACTTACTAATTCCCACAGACGGCGCCAATGATGCTATCAAAAATCATCACCTGTCAATTCTCGAGCTTGAGGATTGAAGATGATCAAATAATAATAGTAATAATAATATTGTTTTCATTATGGGAGAAATAACGGTATCATTAAATCAAATTCTAAGATGAGTGTGATTCCATACCAAATACGAAATTTTATGAACGTTTTTAACTTTCACGTTATTTTATCATTTCTCGTTCAGAAATGATCTGTAATTTATATCTTCTTTTGCATTGTCCGTAAGTATCACGATGAAAAAATTACATCTCTTAAACATGGTACCATGGGTGAATGTATGTTCTTTTTAATGCATTCTTCAATGAGAATGCACGTGCTCTTGGATATTGTAGATCAAAAAATAAGAATCCGTTGTCTAATTCATTGACTATGATCTCGACTGAAGAATTGGTGAGGAATTAATTTCGTTGGAATTTAACTTGTATAGTTATGACTTCAAATGTAAAAAACAAAAAGGTTACTATAAATTCAATTATTGATTAGTGAAATTTGTATCACTATATTTTGGCTAAATAAATTCACACCACAATTTCTAATAATTAAATATATTTTAATTGAATTAAAGATTCATAATCTTTACACACTCATATTTATGTCTCAAAGTTTTTTTTCATTACATTTTTATTCTCAAATTAACATAAATTATTCCTAGTTATGATCTTTCCAAAGTTTTCTTCAAAATAGAGTAAAAAGATTCACTTGTCCATTGTATTTTCAAATAAGCACAACAAATAATGTTATGAAAATGCGATCAGATATTTGTCTCATTTCAAAACACGTTAATCATATTTTTTTAATGAAAATAATGATTAAGGACAAGATTTTCTGATGAGTGAGTTATTTAAAAAAAAAGAATATAATGATGAAAAATTTGAGGATATAAGTATAATAATGAATAAAAATTAATGACATTTAATGTAATTAAAATGTGGTGTATTTATAAAAAAAATTTCAGTGAATATGAACACCCTTGCATTTTTTGACCTTCTGTTAACAGAAAATTTAAAATCTTTGTGACTGTTACAATTAACGTATTGTGACACTTAATATTGAAAGCCTAAGAATAGCTAATCAAAAGGGATTGGTTTTCAATCTAAAAAAAATTCCAAGTCTTAAAACAATATACTAACAAATATAACAGTTCAACAAATATGTACAAATACAAAAATAATTAAGTACGCGTACTTTGAGCACTATAAAGATGATAAGTAAAAGGGAAGAGAATACAAATGATGTAGTTATGGAGTTTCGATCCAAAACACGATCTTTGACCAAGCAGATATTGATTTTGAGGTTGATCCTACTCCGGAGCACCTTGACTTAATTCATCGTGCACATGCTGATTTGAACCAGACCTTAGCTATTGAGGAGGGTTTTTGGAAGCAAAATGACGGCTCTCATTTGGTATGTGAAGGAGATCGCAACACCAGATATTTTCATTCGCTTGTACATAGACGATGGATCAGATCTCGTATCAGGACCATCACGACTCAGGCAGGGGAAGTTCTTACTATTCCAACAGATATTCAGAGCTCAGCAATCTCTTTTTTCTAGGATTTACTATCCACTCCTTCACAGTCTCTGGAGTATATTCGTCCCAATATCATACCTAGGATACTGACGGAGGCAAACAATATGGCCCTGAACCACCTTCCTTCGATTGATAAGGTGTGGGAGGCTATTTTCAATATTGATGCTGATAGTGCTGCGGGCCCTGATGGATTTTCATCATTATTCTACTAACATTGTTGGGATATTATACAAGATGGTGTATAATGTGCAGTCATTGATTTCTTTGAGGGTGGTCATTTCCTAAGAGGATTTGCTGTTACGTCTATTGTTTTGCTTCCAAAGAGGGAGAATGCTTGTAGATGGACATATTACTGACCTATCAACTTTTTTACGGTGTTCAATAAGCTTATCACAAAGATGTTGAACAATAGATTGAGTTCACTTCTACCTTGTATTATTTTCCCCAAGCAGAGTGGTTTTGTCCCCGATCGACTTATTAGGGACAATGTTTTGTTGACCCAAGAGTTTCTACTGGATTGGGATTCATTTATTCTATACTAGAGCCATTTAGTTTTGACCAGTTGTGGATTGATCGGATCAGATGTTGTATATCGGAGTGTCAATTCTCAGTGCTTCTTTATGAGAAGTCATGTGGTTTCTTTTCTTCATCACGGTGACTCAGACAGGGAGATCCTATCTCTCCATCCTTATTATTATTGTGGGAAACTACTTTTCTAGATTGCTTATTCAGAGGTTTCAGACATATCCTCGTATGCAGTATCGACGTGGAGGTAGTACTCTTGTCTCTCATCTTTCTTTTGCTGATGATATAATTATATTTACCAATGAATAGAAGAAATCTATTAGAAGGGTCATCGATTGTTTGGAGCACTATGAGAAGGTCTTTGGCCAATTGGTGAATAGAGACAAAGTGGTCTTATATTGCCTAGGCGGGCATCTGATATTCAGATACAGAGTTTAGTGATTTTGACTGGATTTTCACATCAGAGACAGCCGTTCATACATCTGGGAGTCCCTTTGTTTGAAGGGGCAAAGGGGAGCTTTCTGTATGATGATCTCATTATTAAGGTCAAGAGTAAGATTTCTAGATGGGCTTCATGCTTCTTTATCCTGGTGGTAGGATTACTCTACTGAAGTCTGTTCTTTCCTATGTACCACTGTATCTATTCCAGATTATACGAACCCCTAAAGTTATTCTGAAAAGGTTGGAGAGTATATTTTTGCGATTCATATGGAATTCTAAGGATCATGTGTGTTGTCTACATTGGCGGAGTTGGAAGGCAATATGTCTTCCTACTGACGAGAGAGGTCTAGACTTTAGACGATTACGGGAGTGGACACATTTTCATTGAAGCTATGGTGGCCATTCAGGTCTCATAGTTCTCTATGGGCTCAGTTTTTACTAGGCAAATATTGTAGAGGGACACATCTGTTGCTTGCACCAATTCCTTATTCAGCCTCTTCTATATGGAAGAAACTGAAGAGATTTGGACCATGAACCAGACAAATATTGGGTGGTGCCTTGAGATAGGGCAGATCTTCTTTTGGCATGATTTTTGGATAGGTGATTCTACGTTGGCATCCATTTTCCCACATAGATAGCACACATCTGCGATGGTGCAGGACTTTTTCGAGGAGATTGGATAGGATTTTAGGCGATTACTACAGGCTCTTCCATCAGCTATGGCAGAGCAGATTGCAGCCATTCCACTATGCCTTGATATCTCGAACCCCATTTTAAAGAGGGCTATACCAGACGGTAGATTTACTACTAAATCAACATGGCAACTAATCGGCTCTAGCAGGCCAATGCAAGATTCATTTCATCTACTGTGGAGCCCTATCATACCTCCTACCATTTCAGATCATGTTTGGCAACATTTTGGGGCTTTATTTCAAATTACCATGAGTACATGAGAGAGTGTCGGACAAAGATTTCTGAGATTGAGATATTCTGAACAGTTTCCAAGGACTGGGCACATTCGCACCATTATTCCTCTATTGGTTTTTGGTTTTTTGGAATGAAAGGAATAATACAAAGTATAGGAACATGTGTATGAGTTCAAGACATATCATTTGGAGAGTTTACCATATGGTATCCTTCTTCCATATTGGTGGACTTTTTCGACAGTTACATTGGCATAATGACATGCAGCTTTGCAAATTTTTTTGGTATTTCTTTGATTCTCCTCCCCCTATCATGGTTTGG